>VDFB02086081.1:76041368-76085158 GCA_007258455.2 Sequoia sempervirens | reverse complement strand
CAATATTTTGTGATGATGACATCACTTATTCAACAAACCCTCTCAATACGATAAAGAAGATCCAAAAAAAATGCAATAAAGAAATGGTTAAGTTGATGTTCATAGTGCCTCAAACAGATGAGCTAAGAGAGAGGGTTAAAATATTGATTGAGATATTACAAAACTTGCAAGTAAGATGTCATGAGGTCTTTAATTATAACATAAGTTCATTCATGGTTTTATATTTTGTACTCTTTTATGTCATGAACTAAAATATGTGTTGTTTTTACAAGGTTATTTTCCTCCTCGTGATGATCCTGGCCATGATCAGGGTACTGCAAGTGCTGCTCGAGGAGTAAGGGTTGGTACAAGTGTCCATCTTGATCTTCCTACGCATACATCACATCATTTGACCCCATCATCCGTGCCTATATTGTTGTCTGAAATGTCGACAACACATACCATGCAGGCATCCGTTAATGCACCCTCTGGCAGTGAACACATACCAGAACATGTGTCAGGACATGTACCTGGGGATGCAGAGGCCACTAGTACTGGTGATGTTTTAGCAGCATTTCCTGGATCTTCCTGTATTACTAGTATGAGAACATTGCCGATCACACTTGTGGTGACCGAGGATTTTGTTCCCATAAAGATAGAGAAGGTCCCAAGTACTTTAAAATGTTTTAATTATTATTATATATATAATCCAATTGAAATTTACTTATTGATTGCTCTTTTTAGACTATTGATCCCATGATCATTTTGCAAGAAATGATATTTTTTATAAACATCTAAGTGATATTACATTGGAGCTCTTCGGGCCCACCATACGTACATGGTGGAATGCCCAAAATAAAGATTTAAAAGATGAGCTCATTAACCATTTAGTTCTGTTGTTCGGTGATAAAACATTCAACTGAACCAAGGTCCTTAAGAAAGCTGGTACCTATCTAAAGTATGCGAGGGACCAATATAGGTCACATTTAGAGAAGAACAAAAAGTACGACCATCCCCCCATGATTATGGAGAGGGAGTGGAAGGACCTAGTGTCCAATGGAAAGGAGAAGGCTAAAAAGAAAAAAGGAAAGACACCACCAGGCCAAGGAAGGTATGTGATACTATCAACAATGTAATTATATACTGATTACTCTTTCTTTTTACATAATCTAACATATTTCAAACTTTTCATAGGCTGCTTGACACATTGAAGGCAACAAAGGAAAGACTAGAAAAACACAGGCAACATAAACTTGGCTTTGGTGGTTATATGAAATTATCCACACGAATTGTAAGTATCAATAAATGAAATATTGCATCCAAATTATAATAAATTGAAACAATTTTGGTTTTATCACACCATAGAAGCCAAAAATTCATGATCTTATGCAAAAAATGTGTGGCTTTGAATTCACTAGAGTCTCTTAAGGAAGAGGACCTGAAAATTGCCTTCCAAAGAAGGCTATGGAGTCGTATCTAACACCTAAGAGTCTTGGCTAGGCAAACACAATCTTCCACTGCATCCGACACGTAGGTAAATAAACTCAATAAAGTTTATTTAAAACTGAATATTTGTGCAATCTATTCAATATTAATTACATGCCTATTTGTTTTAAACATTCAAGCAATGATAATACTGCACATGACATTGGAATGCAGCCTGGTGAGGGTGGAGCACAACGTGCAGATGAAGGTCATGGTGTGCATCCTAGTACTTTAGAGCATGTAGAGTGTGATCAACATGTTGAGCATGATCAAGCTAGAGAAGATCAGGAATATGATGTGGCCCCATCAGGTAAAGAGGACCACTCTAAAGTTCTTTTAAACATATTTAATTGCAATTGTTGTATTAATTAATGTAACCTTCCGTGTTTCAACTTTAGAGCATGTAGAGCATGATCAACATGTTGAGCATAATCAGACTAGAGAAGATCAGAAATATGATTTGGCCCCATTAGGTAAAGAGGACCACCCTCATGTTCTCTCTTTAAACATATTTAATTTCTCATTGGTGTATTAATTAATGTAACCTTCGTGTTTCAACTGCAGATCAGGATTTAGAGGGTGTTCAACATGTTGAGCATGATTCTATAACAAAAGTTCAGGAACATGATGTGGACCCATTAGGTAAAGAGAACCACTCTAATGTTCTTTTAATTAATGAAATACTTGTAACAATAATAATAAAACATATCAGTTTAACATTTCTTTCTTATTGCAGCAGACCCCCCTTGCAGCGACGTCCATGTCATGAGCAGACAACTAGGCATACATTAAGATCATGAGCAAAGGGCAGAACAACTAAAGGGGGGATATATTGATTTAGAAAATGATACTCCACTTCAGCTTTATGTAGCTTTAAAAAAGAAAAAAAAAAAAAGTGATTGTAATCATATCATGACAACCATATTTTTGATAATATGTAAAACCGAAAAGAATGAATATTATATGTTAATGAATGAATGTGAATATGTTAATTAATGAATGTTATATGTTAATTAATGAATTTTATATGTTATTAATGGATTAATGAATGTTATATGTTATTAATGGATGAATGAATGTTATATGTTATTAATGGATGAATGAATGTTATATGTTATTAATGGATGAATGAATGTTATATGTTATTAATGGATGAATGAATGAATGTTATATGTTATTAATGGATGAATGAATGATTAATGTTATATGATTGGGTATGGGGAATTGAAAGTGATGTGAGGGGGGGGAGGGGCCAAATGAGCTTCCACCGTCATGTGGTTGGCCCTGTTAAGTAGAGATTATTAAACTATTCTCGAAACAAAGAGAAGCTCAATAAGGTAATGCACTTTTCAATATAAGAAATGCAAATTGTTTGAAGCATCAAACCAATATGCAGTTTGTATGTATGATCAGTCGTCAGTTTCCGCGATGGTACATTTCAACGAATATATTTTTTTAAAAAAATTGCATTGTTTTGTCGCAATTTCGACGAAACCCACCGACAAATCACAAAAAAGGTTTGACGAAGTTGCTATAGCTGCGACGAAGGTTTCATCGTAACTCCTTGCCCATTGCGTCGCCATTTCGACGAACTTTTGGTGTTGTTTCGATGCTACTACTTGCCCATTTCATCGCAATTTCGATGCACTTTTGGTGTTGTTTCGACGCTACTCCTTGCCCATTTCGTCGAAATGGCGACGAACATCTGGTTTTGTTTCAACGCTACTCCTTTCCCATTTCGTCGAAATTGCGATGAAATTTTAGTGTAATTCATTAGTGGATACATGAAGTTTTCATCGATATTCCGACAAAAGTCCGAGTCATTTTATGATGCCGACGACCGACAAATATGCCCCGTTATTTTGATGTTTAATTCGTCGTCGGCCTTTCGATGAAAAAATAATGACGAAAAATATTTTCGTGATTTCGTCACTTGTTCGACAAAGATTTGTCGAATGACCGATGAATGTCCGTCGGAAAATGGTGTCAAATTCAATAGTGTAAAACCCTAGGTTCATGCTTGTGTTTTGAACACCTAGAATTGTTGGATTTTGAACATTGTATAATGGATCGATGTATCGATTTGTGAAACTTGTTTGATCTACCATGTGACAAGATGTTCCAAATTTTTGATTAGGCATACCAATATTTTTTGTGTCATTGGAGTTTGTAGGATATGATGAACTTATGTATGGATTGTATGATGGAGTTGTACAACTTATAGTATCAAACTCTTGTGTTCCAAGGTTTTGTTGGTTTAGGTCACTCATAATAGATAAACTTTGGTTTTGTTCCATGTCTTTCTTGTGTTTTGATCTTGTTGCAAAAGTGAACCTCTAAGGTGTTTAGGACCAATGATGTGAATGGATGATGAAAGGATGGGTGATGTGGATGATAAAGAACTCTCAATTTTGGAAAACACTAGACTTTAGGTTTGATGTTGGTGTTTTTGATGAGGATGCTAATGAACTTGGTAAATCCTAAGAGTAGACTTGTGACTTTAGGATAATTTTTTTTTAAAAGGATGTTTGCTAATCTAACTAAATGTATGAAAAAGGACTCATTTCCAATCATATAGCTAAACTAGGTGATGGTTGATGAAACCTTAAGTCTAGGAGGTTGTTGTGCCCAAAATTTAATGTAGTTGGTGAGATGAGATGTCGAATGTTTTGATGTGAATGTGATGATTGATCCTAATGTCTGAACCTAAGAGAGACTTGTTAACAAGATTAAGGTGTTGAAATACATGTTTTTCTTGGAGTGTTTAAACCATAAGAGACCAATGTTTGTTTTGATGAACTTTGGTATGATGTTGGAAGTGTGAACAACCTAAGTATACCTTTCCTTGTTTTCTTTTGATGTTGTTTAGAAGAAAAAATATTTTGAACATAGGACCAAGGTGTACCTACTTTGTGGGTTCAATTGATTTAAACTTTGATTAAATGAGATTACTTTTACCACATGGAATGTCTTGATTATGTTTGACTCTAAATGTCTATAACTAAGCAACTTTATTTCCATAAAGCTCAAAATTGTGAAAATTAAGATGCTAAAGTCATAGTCCCTTAGGTTAACTTTGGAATAATGTGGATTGAGATATAATCCCAAATATTATGAAGCCTCAAAGATATTGTTTTGAAAAAAAACAAGATATCCTTAAGGACGTGCAATAATATAGAGCTTTTCAAAGGTACTCACACTAACCAAAGGGTTTGAAATTTTGATGATGATGTTCAATGTTTGTTTTGAGTTCTTTTTAAATCAAGCAATGTGTCAAACTGACTCAAAAGGTGATGGAGATATTTCACAATTCTTCTTCCACAAGACTTAGTTTGGCTTAACAAAATCAGTCACTTTAACAAGCTAGAGGAATATAGGTATGTCACTTCTTAGTAGGCTTACCTCACCCCCGAAGGAATAATTTTAAATACAAAATTATAGAGGGGTCAAATAGGCCATGGCAAGGAAATGTACCATTTTTCACACCTAGCTTTGTACAAGAGAATGAACTCTTAAGATTTATTCCTCAACTATAAATCAGATGTGGTAAGTAACTTCTAGGAGTGGTGTGCCTCCCATGCACTACCTCAAAGAATTTTTTAGGAAAATTGGTTGGCCTCTAGATAAAGGTGTTTAATGACAACCATGAACATAGGGGGTGTAAAACATATGTAAGTTCTGCTCAACTCATTAAATTCAAATGAGGATTAGGCATTATCATGCTACCATGCCCCCAATCCATACTAAATAAACTAATATTTAGCTAGTTAAGTCAAACTCCCAATGAAATACTTGAAAACATTGAATAAAGAAGCCATTAAACATAAACAAAGAAGAAATGCTTAAAGGAAACCAATCTAATGTCTCAAAACTCATCCCATTGGGGGATTGGTGTTGCATTGATATGGAATGTCAACCCTTTCCCAACCCCTTAGTTGAAACAAGCTTTTAAATGGATTCCATTGATGAAGATTGATGAAAATGGATGAAATATAAGCTAAAATGGATACAAAGCTAAGCTAGAATGATGTTAAATGCTAAAATGCTAATGGAGATGGCTCTAAAATTTAGTATAATCTAGTTTCTTTGAATGGAAGTGGATCCTTTTCTCATAGAAATGAGGAGTATTTATAGGAGAAATGGTTGAATCGATGGTCATGATTGATTTAATCAATCAATGGATGAGAAGCAATGGGATGAGATGGCATGGATCAAGGGTTCTCATCAATAGATAAGAATGCAAGTTGACAAGGATCAAGGATTTAATAAATGGCTCTCATTGATTCAAAGAAGCACACTTCCTAAAAATTAGGAAGTTTGTTACAAGAATATTCCATTTTGGAGGAGTTCAAATGGAGGAATATTTTAGGGGAATATTCCCTTGCAAGTGGGAGGGTGAGAGAAATTAGCTATTTAGATAATTAAAACAATGTTTTCATTGTGCAAGATGGAGGAAATTAGGATTAGCATTAAATAATTAACTTATTTAATGAAAAGGGGGGTTTAATGGCATTTAACTAAATAATAAAGATTATTCAATTAAATGAGAAGACATAAGCAATTTAATTAAATAATTTGCATTACCTAATTAAATAAGATGAAAGTTAGGCCCATTAAGGGGCTTGGTTAGGTTAATCTGACTCAATCGTCTCTAGAGGTGGATAAATGGGAGAAACCAAAGGAAGGTTGGTGGAAGGTAAACTTTGATGGGGCTTCAAAAGGAAACCCAAGTCCATTAGGGGCTGGTAGTATTGTTCGTGATTGGAATGGGAATGTGCTGGCCATAGGTACAATGAGACTGAAGGAAGGAACTAACAATGTAGTTGAAGTAGCAGCAGCCTTAATGGCAATTAAGTTAGCTAGAAAGTTAGGGGCAATAAGGATTCATTTGGAGGGTGATTCCTTGATAATCATCCAAGCAATAATAAAAGGAGAAATTGATGATTGGCATTTATAGGGAGTGATCAGGAAAATCATTGAAGAATTAGCTCCTTTTGAGGACTATAAGGTTAGTCATATTAGGAGAACTAGGAATATGGAAGCAAATACCCTCTCAAAAAGGGCTCTATCTTTTGTAGAGGTGGATGAATTTAGAATTGAAGATTTTAGTGGAATTACTTTGGAGGATTTTTGTCTGATGCATTTAATACAAGAAGGGATAAACATTAGCAAGTAGAGGATTGAGTGTGAAATTCTTGAAGGGCGTGAAGCATTGATGAAGGTAGTGTTGTCAGCGTTGGACATACATTCAACATTAATGGAGATGGTTGGTAATTTGATGTGTATTAAAGATACACATTTCATTGCCTTTGATGCTTCTTGGTGTGTGGTAGCAAGGAATGTATCTGGTCTATGGTGTGAGGCAGCTTGGAAGATAGTGTATCAAAGAAGAAATGCAGGCCAATTTCACACTAAAATTTAGGAAATTGGATCCCTTTGTTGGCAAAGCAACCGTGAAGAGGCTGAGAGGATTATTTCTTTTCAAGGATGTGCAGGTGGTGCAATCTATGCAAGTAATTTTGGTAAATGTCTTTGAAGATTTGAAGCATAGATATCGGACTAATATGGATATATACTCATTGATCATGGCTTGGGGGCTGGACTTAGGAGAGTCGGTGGAGGATGTGAGGAAAGTAATGAAAGCGTTGGTGCACAATGATTTCTTAGTGGACATGGAAAACATCCTGGAACGAGCTATACTAGGAGAGGGATTTGTTATGGGTGAAGGAATGGAAGGTGGGGACCCAGAAGTAGTAGAGTTAAACCGTCTTTTTATCAGGTGGCCAGAAGGATGCGCCAAATCCATGTGGAGAGAAGGAGTGGAACGGGGGTGGAAAGCACTCAAACTTTGTGTCAAATTAATGGAGTTCGAGGAGGTCATAAAGGGACTCAAAGATGTTGCCAAAGTGGAGTTGCGAGAGAAGAAGGGTCTGCACCCAAGGAAGAAGCTAAAGCCGATTATGGAGATTTTTTCATTGGAGTTGGGCAGCACTTCTAAGGCTTCCGCATAAACACAAATCTTAAATTTTGTTTAGTTTATTGTATTTACTCTAGCTTTTGATACGTGCTTATGGGGTTAAGCCCTGTTTTTTAATAGAAATTGTAAACAGCTTGGGGTATGGGTAATAGTTGGTAGGGTAGTTAATAGGCGGATATGGTAGTGGGTTTTTTGCTTTGTTGGAAACTGTGCTGGGTTATCAGACATTTTTCAAGGAAGTTGTTGGATGGACTCAAATATGAAGTTTTTGTAAATTTTGTTTTATCTTTAATAAAATAAAATGTTAGCACCGATAAAAAAAAGAAGATGAAAGTTAGTGCGAAAGGGGATGAATTAGCCAAATAATATTGATCATTTGATTAATATGAGAAAATGATAAATTTAGTTGAATAATGAAGATTATTTAATTAAATGGTCGAAAAGAAGTGGTTTAGGATAAAATGGCATTAGTAATCAAATTCAGATGTCCAATATTAGTAAGGAATTTTTTAAGTGAACCTAACATGGCCTCATAGTCAAGACTCATCATTAGTGCATACATTGCTCCCTAAGTTGCACTTAAATGGGGTGTTAGTTTAAATAGATTCATTATTTACCTAGTTAGTTAATCACCTTTCTAGGATTGACCTTTTCACACATATAAGCTTAAGTTTACATAGGTTTATTTTTCTTTTCTCTCACTTCATAAAATTAAGACATATATCCTCATCACTTGAGACACCTATTATTACTTTCTCACACACTTGTCAAGCGAGCTCACAAGTGTTCCATACTTGGAGGGATAGTTAGTCATTGTCTCCTACCTTCTCACCTCATCCACCTTGCCTATATATGTAAGAATTTCTCATTTTACTATACACTCTCATTTTGTATATTGATAGATGTTCTATAGTGCTTATTTTATTCACTTGTGGAAGTTTTTTTCATACTCTTTGATCTTGGCATTATCCAACTTAAGCTATGAGTGTGAAAAGGTCAATCCTAGAAAGGTGATTAGCTAACTAAGTAAATAATGACTCTATTTACACTAATAGATTAAACTCATCATTAAACTCTATTTTACATATCTTTAATAGTTATAGAAACTTAAACATAAATATCATGCATACCACAACACAATGATTTATGTGGGAAAAACCCTTTCGGGAGAAAAACAAAACACTCTAAAAGTTTCCCAATATATTATTCAAAAATCACAAAGATTACAATATACTTGTAGAGCAAGCTTCTCAGAGGAGTATCACCACCAGATATCTAGAGACAATACGATTGCTATCAGACTCTCATACATCACTGTCTCCAAACTTAGTACAAGATTACCTTCTAGGTCAAGACAAACTAACACAATATCTACCATTAGATCTGTGAATGGAGATTGTAGACCTGCACAAACACAACAAACAATCACACAATTAGATCAATATGCAAGTTTAAATCCACATTCCCCATAGAATTCATTTACAATGCAAAAAATAGGAAATAAATGAAGAACACAACGAAGAAAGCTATTAAATCTAATTCGAGCATGCAAACTCTCAATCCCATGGGGGAATTGGTGTCATTTTGATGTGAAAAATGGCCCTTTCCCAATCTCTTGTAAGCTTTGTGATGACTTGATGAAGATTTGATGGTGATTGAATCTCTTTGACCAAATTTTGATAACCTAGCTATGAAACCATAAAAACTATGAACACTTGATGAAATGGATGAAATTAGCTCTAAATATGAAGATGGTGATTTTGCAATGAAGTTGTGGATCCAAAATACAAAGGAAAGCCTTCTATAATTTATAGATGAGAATGTTGGAGAATGAGGAAAAAAGACCAACCAATAACATTAAGCCACTTGTCACCATGTGAGTGGAAAAAGGTGGAGCACATTTTGATGAATGTGCCAATAAATGATATTAGGTGGAATTTCAAATTTATGAAATGACATGTTGGAGGGAGAAAGAAATGACTTAAATGCCACTTGGCTGAATGCACAAGGACATGTAAGAGATATTGAATGCCTTGTTGGAAGGACAAATCCCTTTGGAGGGATTTTCAAACTTGGAGGAATATTCCCTTTTGATGCCATGTTGAGAGAAATTAGAAGATTTATTAAATCAAAAGAAATGATTTTTTGAGCAAGTGGCAAAATCTAGAGGATTTAGGGGATTAAGATTAATTTAATCAAGATTTGATTAAATTAAAAGGAGATTAGTTCATGTGACAATTTGAATTATATTTTTGGATTGATTTAAATCAAAGTTGAGAGGAATATGAATTTAGACTTAATTAAATAAAGATTTTGATTTATTTAATTAAAAGGAGATGATGTTAGATTAAATTAAATAAAGATTGATTTAATTTAATAAAATGACTTTAGAAATTTAATTAAATAAAATGGATTATTTAATTAAATAGAGACTTAGGGTTAATTAAATAACATTGATTTATTCAATTAACAAGAGATGATGACTTAATTAGATAAAATTGATTTATTTAATTAAGGGATGAAATATGATGAATTTAATAAAATACAGACTATATGATTAAACGATTAGCAAAGGGGATGATTCGAGATGAAGCAGTGTTAGTAATTAGGATCAAGTGTGAGTGGTACATTTTTCGTGTCTACAAGATCTAAAACCTAATAATGAATGATCTAGATTTACAATATATCATTATTTAATATATCCCAACCATTTAAGAGTTTATGTTAAAATGCTCACATTTCGCTCTTATGCTCCCAATGTATACAACTATTAGTGTAACTAGGAAATATATATATCTTATCAACAATAAACCTTATATAATTGTAAGGTTGAGACACATTTTCCCAACAAATCTCCCACTTGTCTAACACCTTACATGAGAAACAGGAGGGAGTAAATATTGTATCTTAATTACTAGGGGTCGAAAGGCCTATAGTCTCTTAACACCATCTGAACTTCTTTGTGCTCACAGGCTTAGTTAAACAATCAACAACATTCATCAAAGTCTCTACCTTAACCAACTTCACCCTATCATCTTCGACCATATCTCTGACAAAATGATACTATACATCAATATGCTTGGTCCTAGCATGAAATGTCAGGTTCTTGGCTAGACATATCACACTCTAACTATTGTAATAAATTGTAACTACACCTTGTTTTATTCCAATATCTGAACATAGTCTCTTAATCCAAATGGCTTCTTTAGAAACATGAGTAGCTTCCATATACTCTGCTTTAGTAGTGGAAAAAGAAACCACATCCTTTCGCTTACTCTCCAAATAATAGCACCAACAAATAAAGTAAACACATAAGCAAGTTGGTGGATCTTCTGCTATCAATATCACCTACCCAGTTTGAATCATAGCCATGAATATCAAGGGAAATCTCACCTTCAATCATATTACGATGATAAAACAAGGAATACTCAGAGGTACCACATAAATATTTGAAGACTCTTTTAACTGAATCCCAATGAACTCTACCAAGATTAGGTATATATCTGGAAAGAACTCTCGCTACTTGGGCAATGTCTAGTCTAGTACAAACCATATCATACATTAAACTTCCAACCGCACTCTGATAAGGTACTTTTCTCATGTATTCCATCTCTATTAGAGATGTTGGACAATCTAAAATAGATAACTTTGTTCCAACTAAAAAGGGAACACACAATGGTCTACGGTCCTGCATGTTAAATATTTGTAAGATTGAATTGACAAACTTACTTTGGCCAAGCCATAAATTTCTGTTCACTCTATCTCTTTTAATTTTTATCCCAAGAATATCAAGGTCTTTCATTTCAAATTTAGTAGCAAGTTGAGATTTCAGTTTTGAGATCATACATTTCCGTTTGCCAATAAATAACATATCATCAACAAATAATGCAATAAATAGGAAATGATCACCATTAGTTTTATAATAAAGACAATGATGTGATTTAGAACACTCAAATCTCAAACTCAACACATATGTATCAAATTTATGGTACCACATCCTAGGTCTCTATTTTATGCCATACAAATATTTCTTCAATTTGCAAACCAAATTATTTTTACCTTTCACCATGTAGTGCTTTAGCTGTGTAATATAAATATGCTCCTCCAAGTCACCATGAAGGAAATAAATTTTCACATCCATTTGCTCAACCTCTAAATCATAAGCAACAACAATAGAAAGCAAAAATCTAATGGATGTCATTTTTGCAACAGGAGAAATATCTCACCATAATCAACACCATCAACTTGAGAGTAACCTTTCATAACCAACCTTGCTTTATAATTCTCAATACCTCCATCTGAACCAATATTTTTCTTGAACACCCATTTGCAACCAACAAGTTTTAATCCTTCAAGCAATGGTACAAGATCCCATGTATTGTTCTTTTTCAAAGATGTTATTTCTTCATCCATTGAAATCTTCCAAGATTTTGCATCATTCATACCTAATGCCTCTTCTATAGATCTAGGTTCATCCATGTTAGTATTCAAAGCAAAAATATATATCCAATCATTAGATGAATACCTTTCAGGTGATTGTCTATGCCTTGTAGACTTATGAACAAGTTGAGTTGGAGGTTCCTCCTCCTCTTCTGAAAATTCAGAGCTAGATGAGCTCTCCTCAACTTCTTGTCTATCCATGGGCCTCAATTAAACTTTCTCAGGTGTAGAAGGAAATTGAATCACATCTTCCTATTTACTTTGTTCTAGCTACAATGTAAAAAAAGAAGGCTTAATTTCTCTAAAAATAACACTTCTACTATATATTACCTTTTATGCAACAAGATCCCAAAGCTTGTATCCTTTCACACCATAACTGTATTTGATGAAAATGCATTTCATAGCCTTGTTCTCCAACTTTGTTTGCTGAACTCCTTTGGAACATGTGCATATGCCTCACAACCAAAAACTCTAAGATGTCTTAATGAAGGCTTGTGACCTGACCATGTCTCTAAAGGTGTCATATCAACAAGAGCTGATGTAGGAGACCTATTAATCAGGTAACAAGCAGTGGCAACAAGTTCAGCCCAAAACCTTTGTTCTAGGCCAACACTACTCAACATACTCCTAGCCTTCTCCATCAATATCCTGCTCATTCTTTCTGCAACTCCATTTTGTTGTGGAGAATACAAAGTTGTCTTTTTTCTATGAATACCACAATCTTTACAAAATCTATCAAAATCATTAGAGTAAAATTCACCGTCATTATTAGTCCTCAAACATTTTTTTTCTTTCTAGTCTACAACTCAACCATTGCTTTAAATTCTTTAAATCAACTAAAAAAAATAGATTTACTCTTTAAAAAGTATACCCATGTTCTTCTACTATAATCATCAATAAATGAAACATAATATGTGAATTTTCCAATTGAATGAACATCTACAAGAGCAAACACATCAGAATGAATAAGATCCAATACACCACAACATTTATGAGAACTTGAGTAAAACTGTATGCGGTTTTATTTTCCATAAATGTAATGCTCAAATTCAAATTCAAGATTACAATCAGACAAACCTTCAATAGGGTTTTTGTTTTTCAAGATCCTTAGACCATTCTCTCCAATGTGGTCAAGTCTCTAGTGCCATAACATAGTTTTCTCTATGGGTAACTTTGATTTAGAAGATAGAGCACCCTTGGGTACTCTTAAGCCATGACCATCTATTGAACGTGAAACCCTTACCTCTTCCAATGGAGTAGCCACAAACTTTCTTTTCACAAAAGTACTATTGCACTCAACAGTCCATGCATCAATCCTATATAATGTGCCATATTTGATACCTCTAGCAATCACCATATCAGATCTAGAACCATCTTACATCTTGCATTATAAAATACTACATGCACACCCACATCTATTAGTTTGCTCACAGATAAAAAAATTTGTGTTAATCCAAGGATATGCAACACACCATTAATCATTTTTATTCTACCATTAGGAAATCTGATTTTAAATTTACCACGACCAACAATATTTAAATAATAATCATCACCCAAGTACACCTTACTTCCATCAAATTCTTCATATTAAAAAAACCAATCTCTATTAAAGGTCATATGGAAAGATGCACCCGAGTCAATTAACCATGCATCATTACCTACATGAGTTACAAAAGTTGCAATGAATGCATCACCATCTTCCTTCTCGGACTTAGAACCAGAATCAAATCTCTTCTTTTTCTTCTTCTTTTCTTCTTTGTAGTCCTTATGAACATGTCCAGGCTTACCATAGTTCCAACAAATAACTTTGGGCTTTCCAAGAGATTTAGATCTCCCCTTGGAATTGGATTTTTCACATTTCTCATTCTTCTTTCCTTTTTCCTTAGGTCTTCCATGAACATTTAGGGCCTCCTTGGCATTGATGGATACCTTCCTCCTCATCTCTTCAAAAAGCAAATAACCCACCACATCTTTAGTCTTTAAACTAATAGAAGTACTCCCAATAGCCATAACAAGAGAATCCAATGAATCAAGAAAAGAACAAAGTGAGATTTGACATTTCTCTTCCTCATCCATTTTGACACCAACTAATGCCAATTGAGCCACCAACATATTGAATACTTCCAGGTGGTCTGTGATTTTTCCACCCTCTTCCATTCTCATGGAATGCAATTTCTTCCTCAAGAAAATCTTGTTCACTAAAAATTTGGCTTGATACGTCTCACCAAGATTCTTCCATAGTTTATGTGTAGAGGTCTCTTCATGGACATTGATTAAAACAGAGTCTTCCAAGCAAAATTTGATTAGACCCTTAGCTTTATGGTCCATAACATCATATTGAGCAACCTAAGTAGGATCTGCAAGCCTTGAAACATTCTCATCAATAACATCCCACATATCTCGATTTATCAACAAATCCTCCATCTTTAGCTTCCACATTTCAAAATTATTTCTAGAAAATTTATCCACCTCTATTCTCCCTTATCAACTTTCCATCTAAAAATTCCTACAACAAGATCACAAAGTATCTTTTGCACAATCTCACACTCAAATTTGGATTAGTTCAATAAACCTAACAACCCACAACTGAAACCAAAGGTGATTAGGCTCTGATACCATTTGTAAGGAAGCTAAGGTAGTGGAAAAACTTCCTACACTAATCTTGAGAGGAAAACCCTTAAATAGAAACTTAAAAATTACAAAAACTTAAATAGAAATAAACATAAATATCATGCATACCACAACACAATGATTTAGTGGGGAAAACCCTTTCGAGAGAAAAAGCCCACACTCCAAAATCCATCCAATATATTATTCATAAATCACAAAGATCAAACAATATATTTGCAGAGCAAGCTTCTCACATGAGTATCACCACTAGAGATCTAGAGACAATATGACCACTATCAGACTCTTAGAATACATCACCAACTCCAAATGTAGTACAACGCCCTCATAAAATAGGATTACCTTCTAGGGAAAGATAGGCCAATAAAATATCTACCATTAGATCTAAAGCCTAATAATGAATGGTCCAAATTTACAATATATCATTATTTAATGTATGTCAGCTATTTAAGAGATTTTTTTAAAACACTCACATTTCACTCTCGTGCTCCCAATGTATACACCTATCTGTGTAAGTTCTAGGATATATATATATCCTATCAACAATAAACCTTATATAATTGCAGGGTTGAGACACATTTCCCAATAGAATGAACCTCAAGAATCTTCAAGGAAAATAAGAGTTCTCAAAGGTTTCCAAAGGTATTCAAAAATCATGATAATACAATGAGAGTTGAGTGCTATATAGGAGAAGCCCTAAATGTTAAGGAGATTAGGTTATGACAAGTGTTAACATCTCATGTACTAAAATAGGAAATCTAATAATAACTCCCTAGTTAACATAGTAAATCACTCATAAGTTTAGCTTAAGTGTATGGGAATAAATTAGGCTAATACTTAATTAAAGATTAATTAATCATTAGCGAATGCATGATTACTCTAACAAGATTTTCAGTTGTTGTAAGCATCTAAGAGATAATATAGTGCATCATATACCATTTAAATATTACTATAAGCCATAAGAATAGTCTTAACATTACAATGCACAACTTATTTAGTAAATATCCCAAGATCAATTGGCCTATTAAGATTGTATATTTTTATCAACCAACCCATCGAAGTCACTAAAGTGTAACTTATAATTGAGTCATTATTGGTAGGGTAAGTAGCCGGATAGATTTTTAGAATAGTAGTACAACTCACTACAAACCACCACAAAGAGGATGTGGAACACAAGGACGACCAAGTCCCATAGGAAAAATTTATTTTGTAAGGGACATGTCCCTAATTGTACATATATGTATAAATAGGAAGATCTTTCATAAGCAAGTAAGTTGTAAAAAGGATATTGTAAAAAAGGAAGAGAGAAATATAGAATGTAATCAAAGATAAGATGAACAAAGTAATATAATACAATATATATATATATATATATATATATATATATATATATATATATATATATTATATATATATATATCCAAGATTTATGAATGTCGTATATTTATGTGTACCCTATGATGAGGTTGTTATCTCTTACTCTTATAAATAACATAGTATAACTACCACATTATATCTCAAACTCTGATCCTTCTGCTATTGTTGTTACCGAGGTATAAGTGCAACTTATAAACAATTTCTTGGGCTAAAAAAATTGGTCTATGACCCAATTTTATTGCTAAAAATTATATAATTTCAATTCATAATTTAAAATATATATGTAGATAAGTGATAGGCACCACCTATACTCATAAATCTTGCAAGGAAGCATTATTGACTAATCACAAGTCAACAACTATCTTTTCTGCTTCACTCCACATGGAATTATTTTATTTTATCCTATAGAGATGCATGTTAGTGAAGGGTCCCACATAGTAATTATTTGACCAATATAAATCAGTCATGTCATGTGCTATGTGTCTTTCATATAATGCAATAATTTATCTTTATCCCATTGAGTGCCAACAAATAATCAATGACCAAAGACATTTTTCCTTCAAGATATATTACTTTGATGATGTCTATATATTCAAAAAGTACATCACTTTGATCTATAAATATACCATAATTAACAATATTGTGAAAAATAGATGTAGAAATCCATGATTCACACTAACTTCAAAATATTTATCAAGCTTCCAAATAGAAACAAATGGTATCAAAACTAGTGTTGCAACAAAAATCGTGGCATCAATTCATCCATTCTTATACAATTAAACAATAAAATAATTCTCATACAATCACACTTATTCCATATGAACCAACCATGTTGTGCCAAGTGTACTTGGTATCACATGAAATTGCACCTTGCTGAGCACGTAGCTCGACATTCCATTGACGCAATGGAAACGACCTCAAGGCGTGGGATCTTGCACAAATAAGGTCAAATATTTAGAGAAGGCCAGCTTTCTTTTTCAATCTCAATGCTATTTGTTGGTCCAACCCAACACATAAAAACCTACCACTAACAACTAACAAGGGAAAACAGTTAGAAAGGATGCGCAAAGGGAAAAGTGGAGGTGACACACCAAGATGGAAATGGTCACTTCTTCCTGACCAAGATTGCACAACACATCATTGAAGAGGGACAATGGGATATTCAAAAATCTCTATTTGGTTGATTCTCAGAGGCATACAAGAAGGTTAGGGTTTGACAAGGCATTGGAAGGAAAGCAAGGTTTCTTAAACCAACAACTGCAAACCATTAAACACAAACATAAATGCATGAAAATACCATAAACACTCATAAATGAAGGTAATGACTTACACAAACATAAAAGAGCTGAGAAGAGGAAAATTGACCATTTCATTGATGCAAAGGCGAAAGGCCAATCTTTACAATTGCAAAGATGTGAAATACAATGCAAAAGAAAAACCTTAGAGGAGCTAGAAGAAGAAGAACCCCTTTAATGCATACAAGTGTTCCTTTTATAGTTTAAGCATAAATTAGATTAATACATTAAAATACTAACCCTATCTCAGCTAGGGTTACAAATCTAATCATGAGGCATGCAATTTACTCCAAAAATAATGACTAGAACAAGCATGGAGTGAAAGAAAGGAGCCCCTGTAAAAACTATGACTAGGGCATAGACCAAAGTGTAAAGTCAACAAGATAACTTGAATGATCATGAGAGCCCATACCTATTGTGATAAATTATGCCAAAAGAATCCTAGAGAAGAACAAACTTGCACGCCATCTGTCTCGCCATAAAGATTTGCAGGAAAAAATTGTCCAAAATCCCCATGAAATCTGTGATTTACGGCATGGAATGGTCAGAGAGGATGAGCATCAGCCATAAATGGGAATGGTTCCCACAAATCCACTAGGAGAATTCACCAAGATGCATTAATGTTGTCCTTCAGCACTAAAAAGTCAAACCTGGCCGCTGGGAAGTAGATGCGCATTAATGGTGTCTAGTGAAGAAAACACACCAATCTATGTATTGTCAAGGCGTCGTGCCCGAAAATTTTCCTTTACAAGCCTTGGAAATAAATGGTGCAAACCTCTGAAAATGATCTTATTGAAATGTTAAAGGGAAAAGCATCAAGGTCCCATTGACATCCACCTATTCCTTCGATACAGAAAATTTTCTTCCATTGGAATGTTGAAGGGACTACAAAAATGGTATCGCTGACATTGCATTCTCTCTTCAATATATCTCCATCGGAATATTGGAGGGACCACAAAATAGGTCTCATTAACATTGCATCGTTCCTTTGATGAGGGGCCTTCGGAGATCAAACCTCAAGAGTCAGGCATTGGGCGTCACACTTACCACATACTGGAAAGAAGGAATGAGGAAAGCACAAAGAAGAAATAAGTGCAAAGAAGAAGGAAGTGTTGAGCTTTAGACCTCAGACCGTTGAAGGTCGGAGGTCGAGAGAGAGGCTTACCTTTGAAAGTCAGAGGTAAGGAGGAAGCCCTACCCCCGAAGCCCAAAAACATGACACTTAGTCATATTCAGAGAAAACTAGGAAAATGAGAAGGGAAGAAGAAAGTGAAAGGTGAGACTTCAGCGGTCAGACCTCAAACCGTCAGAGGTCAAAGGTCAGATCAAAGGCTTACCTCTTACCTAAATAAGGTAAGAGGTAAGATGTAGGAGCGAATGATGAAGGTCGTGGGCCGAAGGCTGAAGGAGAAAAGTGTAAGGATGGAAGAGGAAAGGCAAGAGGGAAGAGGGAAAGCCAAAAGGAAAAGACCAAAAGGAGAAGAGGAGAAATGGAAGGAGGAAGAGATTAGGGAAGAAGTAAAGGGTAAGGTAGAAAGGAAAAACCAAAAACACTTAGAAGAAAAGGGGGAAGGGAGAGATGGAGAAATGCAAGGAAGATAAGCAAATAAGAAAGTAAGCAACATCTCGAGAGCCCAAAAACATGACACTTAGCCAATTTTAGGAACACCCAAGGAAAATTATGCAAGATGGCCCATGGAAGATAACTCAGATCATATATTAGTGATGGGTCATCTAGGGGTGGCATGAAATGACAACATTTTAGCCACTTTTGCGAGATGATTGCCTACTAATCATGGAGTCTAGAAGCCTTAATGATCCATTAGGAATGGGATCATGAGGGTAAAATTCAATAGTTGGGCCTTCTCAGAGAAAAATAGAACATGTGCAACTGCACTTGGAGGAAAGCATGGAAACTAAGAACATACATTCCCTTAAGGAGAATGCAGGGTGTGCAAATGCACTTCATGGAAAGTACAAATATTTACAATATGTACATGAAACTAACAAAAAGAAAAGAATGGAAGCTTTCCTCTATTGAATATGAACCTTTTGAAGGAGCTGATCTCCCTCAAACCATAGTTGCAAACTTCACCCAACTGCAACCACTAAAAACTACTGCCCACATGCATATAACTGCACAAAATGCTTGCAAGGTGAAGGATTGCTTCATTGTAATTTTTTTCATTGCAAGGGAACCATATGATGCAAGTGTTAGATTCATCTAACACTGGTGTATTAATTAAACATACAATAGCAGGGGTGAACCTTGAAGCAAGTCAACATCCAAGAATAAACCTTTTGTAGAGGGAAGAGAACTCTCCTCACAAAAGGATAGGCCAATGTCACCATCACTGACCTCCCCAATGCATGAGCTAAAAAAAAAAGAGAATGTTTCCAACTCACATGGTGATGTAAAATATCCCAAATCTGATTTTTGATCCGCACAAGAAAACTCTTCTTCATGCACCTCAAATGAGAAACTTTGAAGCACAAACATACTATCAAATTGAGCAATAGGAGCATCACTCTCTAAAAAAATATGTGGTTACCCAATAACTATAAAATCATTTTCATTGATGCACACTTCATCAACACAAACCTCATATTTTTGAGACACTTCAGGTGAAGAACTAAATTCTTCAAGCTTTGTCTCTTTGTTTTAATTCTTTCTTGGCAACAAGCTGCAACAAAATCAGACTCGTTGCATGTAATGGTTGCCATGTCCTTAGCTATTTCCTTACCCCTATGTTGCTTCCCACAAAGATACTCTTCTAAGGGGGATGATTTGATGTTTAAACTTGAACAAAATTTTCTATAACATCCCAAAAGAGGTCCTCGACCTTAGAATTGAAAACCTCAACAGATTGGGGATCTTCATCCAAAATAATAGGGGGTAAACACATTTGCTACTGCTGCTCCAAAACCATGGATTTTTCTTCATCCATCAAGCCAAGACCAAGTTGTTCAGAGGCTTCAACAGATGTAGGTATAGCTGATCTATCCTCCTCATCTTCAACAAAACAAGGGCATCAAATGAGAGGAATGATTCCTCTACTGTATCAAATTTTTCTACCTTTTCATGCCTTGTTGCTGCAACAATGTTTCATCTTCATTCTTTTTTTGCAACAAACCAAGACACTTGTTATTTTGAGCACATGAAGGCTCCACAACAACAACCTCTTCACTCCTAGCCCGAAACTGCTCAATGGGAGTAAAAGGTTGAGCCTCCTCAAGGATGGGTTCTTTTGAGGAACGGGGGCTTGCAAAACTTAGGATCTCCAACATAGAAGACTTGCTTGATGACACAAGAGCTTGAATGGGAGTTTCAAGGGGCTGATTGGGGTTCTTGAAACTAAATTTTTCCTTGTGAACCTCTTGCACAATAGGTTGTTCTAAAACAAAAGGAGGGATAATAAAAGTTTCAAGAGGTTTGTTACGGCTCTTGAAACTTGGGAATTTATGTTTTCTTACCTCCTCCTTAGGAAGTTTTTCTGAAACTGGTAGAGGTGCTTGTTTGAAACTAGGAACACAAGGGGTTTCCTGAGTCTCAGGCATTTGAACTAGGGCAAGGGAAAGTCTGATTTTTTCTTGCCTAGAAACAATATCTCTTGTTGTACACTCTTCTTGTTGCCTTCTTTGCACTTCCAACTACTACTCATACCTCCATTGAGTTTCTAAATTTTGTTCATGTGCATAATGAGCTTGATGGATGAACTCATCATGTTGTACGAAATAACCTTCTTGCTACCCTTGATAGGTTTTATTTTCCCACTCTTCCTGATGTAAGTCAAGCTCTTGTTACTCCTGAAGCTCAATGATGTGTTTAAAGAGATCCTTCACCATGGACATGAGTTCACTCTCATTTTGTGGTTGAAAGGAAGAACAAGGGCCTCTTGTTGTCCTTGAATCTCACCTAACCATCTTTTGAAATCAAGAAAAATGCTTGTGACTTCACTTGCACTTAAATTATCAAAATTTTGGGCTTGAATAAGAGAGGAACAAGGTTGATTTTCAAAGGAATGATTCTCTTGGGGCTTCTGATATGAATATGTAGGTGTCCAAGAAGCTTGAGTAGGGTGAGGTGAGTGGTATGCATTTTGAAAGGGTTGAGAACCCACAACAACAAGCTTCTATGGAATGAAATGGGGGGTATAAATAGCCTAATATGGCTAATTGGGAGGTGCAAAGCTAGCATTATCATAGTATGGGGGAGTGTACATGCAGTTTCCATAATAACTTGACATACTTAAGCATTGGAAACACTTTGAAAATTACAAAATAAGAGTAAAGTACTTCCCAACCGTAGATTTTGGGTACATACCAAAGAGTCACCCAAAAGAGTTGCAGAGTTGCCAGGTGCTTGTATAACTACCTCCAAAGGTTGATATGTTGAAGAACACCAACTCCTCAACATAATAAATTTGAACTAGGCTGCTTGAACCAATAGATTTTGAATGGAGTCACCATGGTGTTTGAAGATTTTCCTCTAAAGGCAAGATGCATTGAAGAAAACACTAAATTCTTCAATGGAGAGAAGCTTGTCCCACCGAGCATTCTAGAAACTATTGTCACATGAAATTACACCCTGTTGAGTGCGCAACTCAACATTCCAATGATACAATGGAAATGAACTCAAGGTGTGGGACCTTGCGCAAATGAGTTCGAATCTCTAGAGAAGGCTAGCTTCCCTTTTAAATCTCAATGCAATGTGTTGATCCAACCCAACACATAAAAACCTACCACTAACAGTTGACAAGGGAAAAGGGTTAGAAAGGATGCATGAAGGGAAAAGTGGAGGTGATCTACACAAAGATGGAAATGGTCGCTTCTTCCTGACCAAGATTGCACAAACATCATTGTAGAGGGACAAGGGGATATTCAAAACTCTTTGTTTGGTTGATTCTCAAAGGCATACAAGAAGGTTAGGGTTTGACAAGGCGCTAGAAGGAAAGCAAGGTTTCTCAAACCAACAACTATAAACCATTAAACACAAACATACATGCATGAAAATACCATAAACACTCATAAATGAAAGTAATGACTTACACAAACATAAAAGAGTTGAGAAGAGGAAAAATGATCATTTCATTGATGTAGAGGTGAAAGTCCAATCTTTACAATTGTAGAGATCATGTGAGATACAGTGCAAAAGAAAAACCCTAGAGGAGCTAGAAGAAGAATAACCCTTTTAATGAATATAAGTGTTGCTTTTATAGTTTAAGCATAAATCAGATGAATACATTCAAAACCCAACCCTAACCTAGCTAGGGTTACAAATCTAATCATGAGGCATGATATTTACTCCAAAAATCATGCCTAGAACAAGCATGGTGTGAAAGAAAGGAGCCCCCGTAAAAACTGCGACTAGGGCATGGACCAGAGTGCAAAGTCAACAAGATACAATTAATGATCATGGGAAACCATACCTACTATGAGAGATTGTGCCAAAAGGAGCCTATAGAAGAAAAAACTTGCATGCCATCTATCTCGCCATAAAGATTTGCAGGAAAAAGTCATCCAAAATCCCTATGAAATCCATGATTTAGGGCATGGAATGGTCAGAGAGGATGAACAGCAGCCATAAATGGGCATGGCGCCCACAAATCCACTAGGAGAAGTCACCAAGATGCATTAATGTTGTCCTCGAGCTCTAAAAAGTCAAACCTAGCCGCTAGGAAGTAGATGCACATTAATGGTGTTTGGTGAAGAAAACACACCAATCTGTGTATTGTCGGGGTGTTGGGCCCAAAAATTCGCCTTTACAAGCCTTGGAAATAAATGGTGTAGACCTTTGAAAATGAGCTTTTCGGAATGTCGAAGGGACATGCATCATGGTCCTGTCGATATCCACGTGTTCCTTCGATGAGGAAAATTTCCTTCCATTGGAATGTCGAAGGGACCACAAAAATGGTCTTGTTGACATTGCATTCTCTCTTTGATATATCTCCATCAAAATATTAGAGAGACCACAAAATAGGTCTCATCGACATTACATCATTCCTTCGATGAGGGGACTTCAGAGATCAGACCTCAGGAGTCAGGTGTAGGGAATCACACTTACTGTGTATTGGGAAGAAGGAAAGAGGAAAGTGGAAAGAAGAAAGAAGCACAAAGAAAAAGGAAGCGACAGGCTTCATACCTTGAACCGTCGGAGGTCAGAGGTCGGGAGAGAGGCTTACCTTTGAAAGTTGGAGGTAAGGAGGAACCTCTACCCATGAAGCCCAAAAACATGACACTTAGTCATATTTGAAGAAAATCGGGAAAATGAGAAGGGAAGAAGAAAACGAAAGGTGAGACTTCAGAGGTCGGACCTCAGATTGTCAGAGATCAGACCGAAGGCTTACCTCTTACCTAAAGAAGGTAAGAGGTAAGATGTAAGAGCGAATGTCGAAGGCCGTGGGCCGAAGGCCGAAGAAGACAAGTGTAAGGA
This sequence comes from Sequoia sempervirens, assembly GCA_007258455.2. NCBI lineage: Eukaryota > Viridiplantae > Streptophyta > Pinopsida > Cupressales > Cupressaceae > Sequoia > Sequoia sempervirens. The sequence goes on along the minus strand of VDFB02086081.1, from coordinate 76,061,544 downwards.
TGGAAGAGGAAAGGAAAGAGCGAAGAGGGAAGGCTGAAAGGTGAAGACTGAAAGGAGAAGAGCAAGAAATGGAAGGAGGAAGAGATCGAGGAAGAAGTAAAGGGTAAGTCCGAAAGGAAAAACTCAAAACACTTAGAAGAAAAGGGGGAAGGAAGGGAGTGATGAAGAAATGCAAGCAAGGTAAGCAAGTAAGCAGGTAAGCAACATCCTGAGAGCCTGAAAAATATGACACTTAGCCAATTTTAGGAACACCCAAGGAAAAATTATGCAAGATGGCCCATGGAAGATCACTTAGATCGAATATTAGTGATGGGTCATCTAAGGGTGGCATGAAATGACAACAGTACCTTGTATGTCCTTCATATGTTCCTTTAATCATACCATTAAAAACATATTAAACTTTAATAATAACCAAATATCAAGATTATTTCACATTCAAAATCAATATCTCCCATAGATATGTGGATTCCTAAGATGTGTATCATGCTTAAATTTATCAATCTACAAATATCAACTAGATTGTAACATAAAACACCACTTACATAATTTAACTTTCCTTATGAAACAAACTACTAACTTCCTAGAAACCAATTAAAATATGTCATGTACCTTTTATTATTATAAATTGAATACATTATATAATCCTTTAAATCTTGATCTATATTGATTATTCCTAAGATTAACACCTTTGGATAATATATTGAATACTCTATGATCTACCAATATACATGTATTTATAGGATCACACCATGTGGATATATCATGCTCACTTTATCTCACCATTTGAGAAGCTCTTTAACATTACTTAATATGTGATCACATGAATGGATGAAAGAAATGTATGATCACTTCCTAAACTAATCTTACGGGAGACTATTGTGAAAATTTTAGATGTTGACAATTAAAGAAAGGAGAAACATATATAAAACATAAACCATTTTCTTATAAAAATGCAATATTCATGGGGAAAGCCTATTTGGGAGAAAAAGCACACTCTAAAGAAGTAAAATATATTATTCAATAATTTAAACAACTATAATACACTTGTAGAGAAAGCCTTTACAGGAGTATCATCAACTAGAGATCTAGAGTAATTATAGTAGCATAATAATACTTTCAAACACACTATCAATACCTCCATCTCAAGAATCTAGTAAATAGGATAAGTAGTATACAAAAACATAAAATGGTAATTAAAAATAATGATATAACATCACGTAGAAAAGTGGCACCTAAATTTACCTAGTTGCAAAGCCAACATCCAAACCCCAAGATGAGTTCATAGGCTAAAAAATAACATATTCCTTCTACCTATTATAAGCACATCATAATCCACTCACCAACTTATCCATTCCATTTTGACTTCATTTCCTCTATTCAAATATGCCTTATGATGGGTTATAACATACATCATAAGTTGGTCAAGTGTAACTCCTTATAACTCTTGTATATGTTTGATATATTTTTACATTTCCAATGTATGAGGCCCAACTTCTAGAGGCCATAAATTTTGATCGAGGAGGCAATTGGGGCCCTTTATTAAGTTGTAGATCTAAAAAATATATACACATAAAACATCCCTAGAAGAAATTATAAACAACCTAGAAATTTTTTTTTTTTCCAAAAATAAATACTATAGCCTAGAAATTGAGTTTTTGTGTTTCATAGTCCAAAATCTATATTCTTTATATAGTTAACACTAGGAGCAAAGTTGAGAATTTTTTCATAATATATCACAATTAATAATTCAAATTAACTTGAGTTTATGATCAGCATCTTTCACTAATCTATAGATCCTCAAAGTGCTTACTACTTCAATCTATTGACATATATAAATTCAATATATGTAGATGCATCTCCTTATCACACCCACTTGATCATACTTATCAATACCTTCTAAGCTTAGTCTTGATGAATGGTCTAGACTCATTTTGGTAGATCTATAAATGTAGGAAGGTAAGTGATAGGTACCATGTGGATGCTTCATATGACTATCTTGCAATGATATATTTTAATACATAAGTTATAAAAAAATAACTCATACAACACAGTAATTACTTTGAATTTTACCGTAGAAGTAAATAAACACATTTTCTAAAAAATAGGAATATATTTTTTTTCTTTTTCAAACATCATTTATTGCACATTTCAAACTTGAAAGTATAAAACATATTTTGAAACATTTCAACTTGAAATGAAATAGATCTTTCCAATTACAATTCATACATGATAAACTATCAAGTATATAAATTTATAAGTTGCAATACAGTTTAAGGTCAAGTCTTCCATATCTAGACAATTCTTCTATTTCACAAGCCTCGACATTGTCATCTACAAGAGGGAGAGCATCACTCAAGCGCTTTACCTCCAACCACAGACTAGTGGTCCCCCACACACCTTCCAAGTGGAAGTGGCCCTATCCTTCATGAAGAGTATAGACTAAGGAACCTCTAGTATTCCATTTGAGTCTCTAGTGTTGTATCTGTAATATAGGGGGATTCGCTACTCATGATTTCTCTTCATTCAGAGAGTCTCACGGGGTGAACTGCCCTATACCACCTCAATGGAACAGTGCGAAAGTTTTAGAATCAAAAAGAGAAAATCATAGAGATTTTCTGCACAAACTAACAAGCTCTCAGCCAAAGGATGTCAGCGCAGAATTCAGATGACAGCTCGACACACTAGCGTCTCATATGGACCAGAGAACGAGAATGTCTCAGAAAATAGCAAAGTGAATGCTTCTATCCTAATTATTAAGAACTAACAGAATGTAGGAAAATGACAGGACCTGATAAAGTAACAGAAAGTGATAGAAATGAAATTTAAAGTAAAGTAGAGAAGATAAGGAGGAGAGAGGAAATACTTATGACTGTGCGAGTGATGAAGCTTCCACCAAAAGAATGTCTTCAAAACCTGCACACAAGAGGGAGAGAGAAATTGTTGGGTAGTTGTATAGGGGCCTACCTTAGTTAGACCTCATTTTGGTGTTCCCACCTCCACGGACAACCAAATGGATGGAGAGAGAAATAGAAATGAAGTAAAGAGCACTTAAAGCACTACAAAATAGTGTTATGCTACTGAACCAAGTAATAGAGGAGAGGAGTGAAAGCTTACCACCTCCACCAAGAGCACTCAAGGCTGCTTGGGGGAGAAAATGAGAGGAATTCAAGCCTCTACTGCAATGGTGTTTTGTTCCACACTTGCTCTACTAAAGTGGTGGAGTGTTGATGTTGCTGCTATGAAGTTTAAAGTGTATGGAGATTGAAGAGATGGTGAAAAAGCTGCTTAGAGCTTGAGAAGATCTTGTGAAGCTTGTGAATGAAGTGGAGAATCTCTTAGAGAGATGTGAAGAGATGTTTAGAAGATGGTAGAAGGTCCAAATGCATATGGAAGGAGTGAATTTGAAGGGGAGATGAAGAAAATGGCCATATTTGGGTCGGTCGACCGAGAAGGGCGTTACAAATCGACCCCCAATGGGAAGTGTAATGCCTCTGTAGGCTCCAAACGTGGGAATCTGTCAGGGACATAAGCGTTCCACGCGGATGTCTGCATGTCGCACGGGCATCCCCGATAGAAACACCTCCACTGACGCTCAAAATAGGCACCAAGTGTGATGCAAGCAGCAGACTTAGGTGGAATTAAGCCTCTGAACTTGGTTTTCTAAGGTGGATAAAGGAAAAAAGGGGATTTGCACATGGGGTGCAAATTCGCTCTTATACAGTGTCCTACTTAACAAATTTAGTCATACAACTATAGAATTCTCTAAGTATGACCCAAATGACTAGTTATGCAATCTGGATCATAGTGAACCAACTAATGCAAGAAGATACTTTTGTATTACTTTGGCCAAAGTTTTGAAAACATTTCAAACACTTCCTTAAAAAGTGGTGTCAAATGTTCACCCACCTCTATCTCGAATTGGAAACCTTCATGACCTAAGGTTTAACTCAAACTAAATGTTTGACCAACTATTTTGACTTTTCAAAAAGTTACTCAATCATAATGTGACAACTCACTAAGTTAGTAAACAACTAAGTTGGTTAAGCCTTTCTGAATTTGAATACCCATGTTACATCCTCGTAACAACTTGAGACTTGGAAATTGCAACTTGTTCAAGTCCATAAATCAAACCATGAGAGTAATTACTCTCCTATTCTATGCAAATTTGGTTAATATTGATGACATGTCATCAACTCGAGACACTTGGTCTCATCTTTAAAATATTGACTTCATGTCAAATAAGTACAATAATATAATATTAAGATAAATAGAAGAATACTTCTTCTTAAATAATATTTTAGACTTTTCAAAGTTATACCTTATGGTTTCATTCTCCAATAAAACCATAACAAAATCAGTTATTCACGATATTAAATATTGTCTAATTTTATTCAAAATAAAACTATGTTCAAATATTGAATGTTCTGCAATAAATCAGCGTATAGAGTTGTGTTTAATTAAATAACTCAACTGAGATAGCCTTTCTTATCTCACATTTTGAATAATTATATTTCGTTTAAAATAATCATTATATAAACTTTTATAAATGTCCATATATAAAACTTAAAATAATCTCTAACCCAGAAAATGAAATAAGAAACAATTTAAGGTCAGGTTTCAAATTGGAAGATTAAACTATCTTTCCTCTGTTTTAACTTGATTTATTTTTCAACAAGATAAACTAATCTTCTTCTTTAAAATTCTCGAAATTTTATAAAATGCAAACTAAGAATTGCACAAGGAAAAATGCAAATAAAACATGCCTATATATTCAATGTGCTTCTACACTTTAACTTCTTCAAAAACTCAGTTCCAGTGTTCACTCAACCTCCTCCAAGAGCTTTAGCTTGCTTTCAAATGAAGATAAATCTAAAATGCTTGTTTTTTTTTTGGGGGGTAGATTACTTACTTCAAACTCTCTTTTCAAACTTTGAATGATATTAACTTAAGTAAATTATAGATATAGGAGTAACAGTCTGCAATAAATTAACTCTTCTTCTCAGACTATGAAAGAAATCTACCAATTACAATGGTGTTTTAAACTCTGTATATTGCACTACCTTTTCACATAAACCCAAAACTAGAATGGAATAACAATTTCCATGAAGAAAACCAGTCACTACTCTTACACTCAAAATGACAGTCAATAATCCCAAAGTAAAAAACAAAGGACATCTGGTCTTTCCTTCTAAACTCTAATCGCAACTCTCAAGTTCTCATTGCATAAACATTCAAGCAATAATCCCGAAATTAGAAATGAATTTCAAACCACCAAACAGGTCGCTCTATCCTCCAAAATGCATAAAACAACAAGTCATAATAAAAACAAGGTTTTTATCTCATAAACTTATCGCTCTCTCCATACATGAACCATGAAATAATCATAAACCAAAATAAATGAAAACCCAAAGGATTGCAAACAGATTTCACAATCCTATCACTACTCTCCAAACTTCTCGGGCATTAAGAAAAATAATGCGCTTTCAAAAACCAATTCGCTCCTACTTTCCTACTTTCCAAACTGTGGCTAGCATCCAAAATAATGCATAATGAAATTGATTTTGTTTACCATATACCTACGACCGTACCTCAACATTGGAATTGAATGCTAATAAAAAACTTTAAAATTGGGGTCTTATGGGCCGCAGGAGGTCTCACGAAGTCAAAAAAAAATTGTTACAAGATTAATTAGAATTTTTTCATGAAAAATAGCAGCTCCTACCTTTTAGAACTGTAGATTTGAGAGGGTGCAAATGGGGTGGGGCTGGAGATCGCCCCTACAGTTTAGGAATTTTATCTGACATTTGTCAATCATCTCAACTTTTAGATTCCCGCCAAAAAATAATTGGAAGGGAAATGTTGTGTATTTACTTGTTTTTATTTCTACACTTACAATACACTCCATTCAGAATAGCAGCAGAGAATAGTGCGTACACAACAACAACTAAGTTCATGGGACCACCAGCTTTAAAAAATTCCTAAAAATTCTCAGCAGCACTTGCTGAAACTTTTCAAAAAGCCCCCTCCATGAACTCAACCCTTATTCAATAATAAGTATGATAAAATATAGCATGAGTCACCTCTTTTAGAGGCTTGATTAGCTTTCCCTTTTTCAAAGGCTTGAGATGGCTGGAATAAGTCATTTAGATGACAGTTAAACTACCACTTTATGTGGCTAAAGCTTTGGTAATTTAAAAGCACTCAAAAATTGTCACTTTAGTGGCTGTATTGGAAAAGTGGCGCTAACATAAGCCTACTTACAAAGGCTTTAATACCCAAAAAAATCCTTCATTTTAGGCTTTGATCATACTAGCCTCATGAAGTGCAAATTTAAATATAGATTTGAATTTTATATATATATATATATATATATATATATATATATATATATATATATATATATATATATTATATATTTCTAATTTCTAATTATCATGATTTATCCAGTCGTAAAATTAAGATTAGCTAATCGATTAACATTGAAATTCATATAACATTGAATATTTTATTTTTCTTTTCGAAAAATATTAACCAAGACTCAACTAGGTTAGACTTAACCTAACGACTCGATTAGACACAACTCATTTAACACAACACATGAATTGAATCAATGATAGATTTAGGGTAAACCTACGTGAGTGTGCGAGAACTCAAATGACATAACCTATTTTTCCAAAGTCTATAATCCTCTCTCAGGTGATACTCTCCCTCTCTCTCTGGAGGGCAAGAAAATAGTCATGCATTTCACTTAGAAATCATTCAAATAGTTAGCCATTATAAATCACAACATAATCATAATCTTGATTCAATAAAAAATAATCATAAAAATTCAAATGCATACATTTCATTGCATATAATTTCATCATAATGTTAAATAACATAATTTCATCATCAAGTATCAAAATGTGTTTTAACATAAAACTTAAAAGGAACTTAGTAAAACAAAAATGGAGTGTAGCACAAGTACTCACCACAATGAACTAAGATTCCTTCACTCCAAGATCAATGGTATCAATAGATCTATAGATGCCAAAAATGTTAGATGATTCAATTTTCTTATCTAAAAAATTTAACATGATTTCACCATGTAGCCTAAAAAAAAACTACTCAATCCTACTACTTCAAGGATCCACTTGACCATTTACCAATCTATTAGAACCAACAAATACTACCGTGTAGCCATAGATTTTCTCTTTGAAAAAGGAATCTACTTTGTTTTTGATAAAGGGATAAACGGATTTTGAAGGGACTTGGAACCCTTTAACAAAAAGAGCAAGGCTGCATAAAAGACAGCAAGTAGCCAACGAAAAAGACCAGCTCCAAAACAAGACCATTCAAGATTTACATTTTACACTTTTCTTGTGGGAACGGAGAATCATGTCGAAAGAGGGCTTAGAGGATTTATCTTTTTTTCCTTTAACTGTAATCCAACCTTCTTCCACTTGCGCCGCTTTACCATGCCAAACCGGCTTGCTACTTTCAAGAGGATGAAAGCCAGCAGCCAAAATAGTTGGAGTTTCATCTTGATTCCTTTGCATAGATAATGACTTTTCAAAAGAGCCACCAGAAGCCGATGCACATACACCTGAAAAGGCAGTCTTTGACTCAATAGGGATTTCCCTAGCGACCCTACCATTTGAGACGACCAGAGGGGGTGTCCCAAGACCCAGTGATTCAGAAGCAACCACCTCTGAAAAACTCTTATTCTGATCAACTTTCTTCTCAACCGTATAAAGGAATCTACTTTGTTATGCCAATTATACTATCTCATAGTCATGAAGATCAATTGGTGTGATGACCAAATTGAAAATTATAACATCATCATACTTTTATAGAAAAATCTCATGCTAGATACACCTATGTTGATGACATATATCTTTTATGGTAGAGTAGTAGATGAGTACTTTACTAGCCTAGTCGATCAATAGATCCACAATAGAGGTAATTGGTAAACCAACAAAGAGGAATGGAACTTTATGTGAATAGGTTAATGCTACTAGATGTTAGAATATCATGTTTATATTTTGTAATAAAGTCACTATATTGATTTGGTGATGCTAGCAATTAAATCTTTTAGATGTTCTTTTTTGGTTGGTTTAGATAGTTATATTTTGATGTATGTGATCATCATCAATAACATTATATTATTATCATTTATTATTATTGGTAGTGCTATTATGGTTTAATATGTTTTAACATTTTGTTCTTCTATATTTTAACATGTAATCGAAGTGATTATTTTCTTATTCTCTTAAGGAAATTAGTTGCATAAGAGTTTGCTGGAATACTATTTGTTGGTGAAGTTTTCATTCTTTCATATTATCAAACCATGGAAAATCTAACATTACAAATAGAGAAGGAAGATTCATAATACGCCTCTATTTTTGTCATCTATATCAGATTCCAAATAAATTTTCTAGAGCAATTGAAGGAGTACTAGAAGAGTGCAGTGAAGGGTTGAATGAGTAGATGCTAATATAAATGTGCTCCTTGAAATATAATAAGTACCACATAAAATTTTATAACATCAAATGAATTAATAGGTGGAAGCTATGAGTTTTTTTCTCTTCTTCCCATCAATCATAACATATAGTTCAATAAATGGCAAGATAGTTATAATTCATATATATTTAAATATTTTGAAATTTTTGGAGATTATATTAAACTTATATTGTATATAGGTTAGATTATAATATTTAGTAAATTTAAATACATAAAATGTTAGTTTTGTGAACTTTCTCATGAGTAGTTGGTTTGGGGATTAATTTGTTATTTATAGGAATGACTTTATAAGCTAACACACATAGGAATATCATCATAATTAAGTGGAGTGAATTTTGGTGAAACCAATAAATAAAACATTTATTTTAAGAATAAATTATTTTTTGTAAACATAATTATAAGGAGCTATTTTTTATAATATTGGAGAAATTTTATTATTTAAAAATTAAGGATATTCTAATTAGGTGCAATATCAATAAAATCCAATATTTTTTCTACTAATTATGATCACATATGTATCATATAATGCTTGTAATCCCAAAGCCACTCATGCTACACATATAAGGAATTTCAAAGACAGGCTACATCAAATGATAGTGCTTATAAACGCTGTAGAGGAAGCTAGAGGACAAAGGAGGTAAGATAATTTTCACATATCAAGATAGAATATTTCTTTGATATGGTAGATTTTTTGAGACACCCCACCACATTTGTGTCCCTACATGGATCAAGGGGGACTTAGTTGGATTTGTGGATATTGTAACATCATACAGTAAATTCACCACCAACAATTTACCAATGGAATATTCACTGCCAACAATTCACCATGGGAAAATTCACCACCATGACAATTCACCGCACAAAAAATTAATTGCATGAATTTTTGGTGGTTAATTTTCCATGACAGTGAATTGTTGGTGGCGGTGAATTTTCCTGCAGTGAATTGTTGACGGTGAATTTTCCATCGGTGAATTGTTGGCAGTGAATTTTCCTAGGTGTGGTTAGTGTATCTATATTTACATATTTTGTGGATTGATGTGTTTATTATATACATTGTTTAATGCTTTGTTTGGATTAATGAAATAAGGGGGAGTGATGTAGATTGGTTAGCGTGTTGATGTTTTATATTTTATGTTTTCTTCTATAAACCTTAAGAGGTGGTGTTGGATTATATTTTGTAATAAATTCACCTTAGTGAATTAGTGATGTTAGAAATTAAAATATTTAGTTAGCATCATTTTAGTTTTCAAGTGGTTTAGGTATTTATGTACTGAAAAGACTTTGTAAAAGTCATATTATACTATATGCATGATCATCTCAAACAACTTAATATTATTAATCATTTGGTGTTATTGGTTATGTTATTATAGTTTAATATCTTTGAACATTATGTACTTCTATTTTCAATGATAACACGTCAATGATCAAACATGATAACAAAAAGGCATAAGCAAAGGTAAATATCTTCAATCTCCAAATGTTTAGACTTTGATAAACCAACTTTCCATGAAAGTACACCATGGAAATTCACCAAGGCAACAAATATGAAGATTCACATAAGGTAGGGAACAAATGAATGAACAATAACATGAATTTCAACACAATCACAACATAAATCAATAATAAAATCATATTGGATTGGTTGCCAACATCTTAATATTCATTGTTGACAATCATATTTCTAATTCTTTCATCCCTTAAACTAGATTACAATAGATTAGCTATAAGCTTCTTTCTTGCAAATATCTTAGAAGAGGAAGCTTTCCTCTAAGTTTGGTGAGTGGCATTACATGTTTTGTTTACATTCTCAAGGATGCATTCACTTTTGCTTCTCTATAAACACATGGGTCCTTGTGTTTTCCTTCTTGTGAGATATTTCCCTATAGTTGTCTATTTCTATGCATCCATACCCTTTAAAGGGGTGCACCAATTTGAAGCAACAACTTGTTCATTGAGCAACTTTTAGAATCTAAATCAATAAATCAACAAGTATTGATGAACAAATTTACCGAGTTTGTTAGATAAGGATATTCCCCTTTGATCAAATCCCTAAGATCCAATTTAACAATCTTTGCACAAATATTAAATAGAACAAGAATATATGCAATGATGTCTAGCATGATGATGCAAGTAGATGATTCTCTATGCTTGAATGATAATGCTATATGTGGTGCTCTCATATAATAATTAGATGGATAAAAGTGAGCTAGATTTTGTCCTTAAATATAACACATTTGCACAAGTTAAAAAGGATTACTCTCAAGTTAGCTCGTAATGGCTAGATAACAAGAATTGACTTGGACTTAAGTTTGAATTTTTGCAAGTTCTAGGGTCATTTCTGCAATAGTGAAATTTTCCATAATTACATATCCAATTTGAAACAATTAACAAATAAAATGAAAAATAGAATCAATCCTTAGAAATGTATCTAAAGAGAAAGTGAAATTTAAGTTATTTACTAATATTTATGTTGAAACATGTAACCTATTCACTAATCATTATACACAACCCAATCAAAATAAATCCAAAACAGTAAATAAAAATATAAGATATATACTTTTAACCATGCAACTATTAAAATTGTATAACCTAAAATTTATAATATTTAAAATTGATTAAACATTATAAATTACTCGAATCATTGACTAAAACCAAATAAGACCACCCCATCTACAATCCTACTAATAATTCTATGACATGTGGATATGAAATATAACATTGAAAATTCAAATATAATTTCTTCAATGTCTAATAAAACGAGTATGAATCGATAGCAAGCTTGTCAGCTGTTTCACAATGCAATGTACTATTGAAGAAAAAAATTGCTTTCATATGATACTACATTATATTCAACAATTATCAATATAAATAGGAAGCTTTTAAAATTCTAAACGGCATTCTCATATCATCTTTTCTTAACATGGCAATATAAAAAGTTTTGAATAAAAGAGGCCATTTATGTCTCTGTCAAAAATTTCAATATATAATATCGATATGTATTTAAATTCAAAAGCTCTACTTTACTACTACATAGTAGTTCTACTCACTGGAGTAATCATAGCAATATACAACTTTTTAAAGGGCATCAAGCACTTTAGGTGCAGTAGTTCGTATTAGTAGATGAAAAACATTTTTTAGTATTATAAGTTTACAACAGATAGTTAACGAAGTCTATCGTCAAGTTCAACAGAGAAGATTTGACAAGGAACATTCAATATGTGCACAAATATGGTGGTGTTACTAGCATTTAATACAACATTTTTGCTCGTGTAGTACTCGACATTCAAGTCTTATCCTCAATACTTCAGCAAGTCTAAGTTAATTCGTATGTTCTGGAAGCTTCCACCCCATCTCGTAGCACTTCTCATGAACTTCATCAGCAACCAGAGCCAGGTCGGTACCTGATGTAACACAACCATTATATTTATATAGAAGATGAAACACAATTGTTAAAAATCTACTGTCCATATATATGTGTGGGGGGTGGCTCAAACAAAACTTCAAATTTTATAGATCTTATTAACAGACTGTTCATTCTCCTTGTTCTCTACTTCATTTTGACGATGGATCGGAATGTGATTCGGAACGTTGATGTAAAATGAACTTACACAATCAAATCCAGAAACTTTGTCAGCTAGACTTCTAAACAATTAAACACTTTTATAATGTGCGACATTTTGATGATGGATCGGAATGTGATCCAAAATGTTGACACAAAATAAACTTACACAATCAAATCCAGAAACTTTGTCAACTAAACTTCTAAACAATTAAACACTTTTATGACGTATGACATTTTGATTAAGAATTTAGAAATAAAATTATAATGATATCGTTAAAACAAAACTATCATATGAACAATTTTCTAAACAAATAAACACATTTTCATAGCTCCTACCGATTAATTGGCCCTAGAGCAAGTTTAAAGTCATATTATCTTATATAAGATCAGACAGATCGTCACCATGCAAGTTTAAAAGCCTTCGTTCGAGATTGATACTTGTGTTCACATAAGCAATTTTTTTAATGGAATACATGCTAGTTTTGCACATATTCCCACTGTTATCCTGAAATGAACAGGCTTGGACCATTTTCAATTTCAACTTAAAAGATAAAACTGAAACACTAGGGCATACAGCAAACTTTATTGCCTTCACCAAAAGATGAAAGGTTGCGATACGCAAAAACTGTATAGAAAGCAAAACCTGGGCCAAATCTTAACTCTAGTCTACATCCTACTTATAACATGATAACCTTTGAAAGCCCCATGAGAGCTTTGATTACTGTGGCGATATATGTTAGAATGAAACCCTAAAACTGATATAATACAAATTGAAGAAATCAGTAAAACAAATCATAGTATGACCTTAAGCATGGAATTGTATAGATGTCAATGAAGTTGATTAACCTTATGAACTGAAAACTAGGCACATGGCAAACAAGGAGTAAGTGCATGTATGGGTGTTTTCCTACTAGTATACAAGCAAAAATAGGGGGTAGTAGTATGGAGGAGATTCTAGGAATAAGAAGGGTGGTTAGTGGGGCTGGTAATGTGAAAGGGTGTCTCAGTGATAAGAAGAGGTGATCATAAAACTCAAAAAATGGGAGGACTGTTAAAAAGCCTTTATTAGTGTATGGTATTTAAATATTAGACTACCAAAAGAAGGCTGGAATAGAAGGAGCTAAGCACCCAAGAATGGAAACCGAAAAATAAGTTGGCTTCTAGAAAATAAGCATGTAATTTACTCATCCTTCTGGGCTGAAGTGTTTGACAACCTACACCCCATATTCTGGTTCAGACCCTTATAACCCCAGTGATCTGATATATTGAGAAACAGGTGGTACGTACTATAGGCTTTTTGACTGTCTTCTTGGGCCATTAGTCATCTACATTATCTGCAATACTTATCTCAAAAGATTTTACCATTGATGTGCAAATCAGATAATGGTCCAAATCCCATTTTCTTTATATGCGTGGCTTGTAGAAACTTGTGAACTACTACGAGACTCATTATACCCTCTTGTTTAGTCAGTTACTATATAAGGCTTTTAATGGATAGCAGTAGGAAGTCTTAGAATCAAAAGCAATAAAACAACTGAATGAATTAAGTAGAACAATGACTCTCCCAGCACTATCATAGCATCATCTTGGGTTGATTGCAGCAAAGATATTCCAACAGTCAAAGAACCCAAAAGCTACCCTACAAACAGGTATAACTTCTTAGTATCTTACAACTCTGCGATGGATAAAAATATGAAATCTTAGAATCAATGCAATAAAACCTTGAATGGATAAGATAACTGGAAAAATCACACTCTGTGTGACAATAGCATAACATGATCTTGTCTTGATTGCAGCAAAGATCTTCCAACAATCAAAGAACCCAAAAACTATCCTACAAACCTAGAGCTTTTCATTTGGGTATAAACCCGACATAGCCATTATCTTAAAATTGCAGAATCTTCGACAAGACCCTGAAAATGGGTCAAAAAGCATGACCCTAACAAGTTGGTCGTAAGACTAGCTGCTGGATTATCAAGAAGAACTATTTCAAACAGAGATGCGCTGTAGAATCCTCAAATTTCTTAGGAAAAACAACTTACCTATTCTGTATAGGGTTAGGACGACTAGGTACACTTCGAAAGCTGAACCCATGTCTGAACATGTGCATGGGTTTTGCACTCACTTTTTTCTTCGCATAAGAGTGATCACCAATAGCCATTGCACCACCAATATCATCATCATTATCATCATCTTCCATAAAAGCGTAAGGTACTTCCTTCAACATCCTTCTATTGAAATTCACTGCATGATATTTCCCCACCTTCTTGTTGTTGTAATGATGATAATCATCAGTGGAGAGTTGCATTATTCTAGCAGATAACACATGTTTTCGTGCTGAGATCAATGGCAGAGTGAAAAGCAAGATAACAAGCAAGATCGGCTTCATGTTCTTTCTTCTTCAAATCAAACCAAATCTGAAACCAAGATCAGTATCTTCACTTCATGACATTTTACATCGGTAAAGTATTCATAAGAACATTTAAAGAAAGATATAGGATTGAACTGTAACATCTAGCTAATAAAATAAATCAAGTTGTGGTACCCCGTGAAGAATCCGAAGCCTATCTTTGACTGCTAATTCAAAGTTACTGACTTTATATCTATAATTTGATAATATTAGCAGATAGCAAGGTCAGTAAGTTCAGATCTGACTTGAACACGTGATGCTCTTGAGCTTTGAGCCCCCTTGCATATCGGCAATAATCTAGTTGCAGTTTCAAGGACAGATGTTTGTTTTATCTGTTTTTTTTAATGGATGGTATGAAATCTTGTATGAAGTTGCACATTGTTTTGTAAGCATTTTGTTTTTTTGTTTTCTGGGTTCGAGGAAAGAAGTTCTCACCAATTCATAGCTACCTAGATGCCTTTTGCTTGAAGTTATCAAATAAATAAAAAATTCCTTCCCTCATTAAGTGCAAAAATGTGAGTACATTTAGAATAACCATTCACATTTTTGGAAATTTAATTTGTCCATGAGCAATTCACATTACCAAGAGTTTAACTGGTATATATTTGGGTATCGGTGAGAGTTTAGTTTGCTATATTGTTTTATAGTTATTTCCATTTTGTTTTTAATTTTTTTTTTATTAGTTTTGTTATTCACTTTTATATTATATGAATGAGAGTTTAGTTAGTGTATATTTGGATATCATTTAAAATTTAGTTAGTATATATTTGGGTAGTAGTAATAGTATAGCATATATTTGGATATTTAGAGTTTAATTAGTGTATATTTGGGTATTAGTAAGAGTTTAGTATACTCATTCTTAATTATAGTGCAATATATGGTATTAAAGTATATATGAACTTTGACATGTTCTTTTATAGTCTTCACATATTTTTTATCACTTTTTTTTTTGTCTTTTTGTCTTTTTTATTAGTTTCCTCTCACATTTAGGGATACTAAAGTCTTCACATATTTTATGCTAGTGAGAGTTTAATTAATATATATTCTTATCCTAAACTATAGTGCAAGGCATGATACAAAATTTGTACATTGTTTTATTTATTTCGTTTTCTTCTCCTTTATTTTTTTATAGTCACTTCATTATTTGTCTTTTTCATTTTTCATCACACCTTGTCATAGGGAGGGATACTAAAGTCTTCACCTCTATTTTGTACTAGTGAGAGTTTAGTTAGTGTGTACTTAGTTACTAGTATGAGTTTAGTTTACTGGTCCTAAACTATAGTGTAGTACATAACATCAAATTTTGTATGAACTTTGGCATGTTGTTTTATAGTCACTTTGTTTTCTTCATTAGTCTTTATCATAGACAAGGATACTAAAATATTCGCATCTATTAATGTGTCATCCTATTCTTTTTGGTGCAAGGAGAAAAAAAATCTATCTTACTAATGTTGTTTTAATATTTTTTTTCAAAAATAGTTGTATTCTATTTTTCTCATTGACTTGTTGAATATTAGGCTAGACGTGAAGATTATTTTCCTACACAAAAAAAGAGAGAAAAAATGGGGTCCAATCAAATGCCATAGGTATGCTAGTATATATCACTTGTCCATCTCAAACAGTTACTATTATTGAGTAGTCAATTCACATTTTCTTCCAGCATATGAAAAAATGGGAGCTATCAAACAAGGTATGAACATCCATTAAAAAATAGAGAAGTTCCATTAACATTTGGTTGCTACTATGTTGGTCAAGATGCATGCAAAATGTAGATGCATATAGAAGGCATGGAAGGGTATTGATTACCATTTTTTTTAAAAAGAAACTGTCTAGAATCTTATAATATTCTCCTTCAAACATTTTGTGTATTCATTAGTTGTGCCAAAATAACACAAGTTTTCAAATAAGATATGGACATCCATCAAAGCATTGAAGGATAGAGAAATGTTGTCAAATATTTTAGTTCTCATGCACTAGTAAACATGAATGAAAAATATACAAGCATGGAGAAGACATGGAAGAGTATTTATTACCAATTTTTAAAATATATAAAACCTTACAGGATAACCCTTTAAATTTTTATCTTTGATTTCTTCTTTTCCATTGTTGTGCTTGGTTTAGAGTAGAGGAAGGTGTACTTGGTTTGGAGTGATACATTGGGGCTTTCCACAATACAACTTTAATGAAATTACTAGATATTTAAATGGTATATATAGATTATTTTAAAGCTAGTTTGGTGCATAAGATTGGGTTTTATGGTTTATGTAGTGGATTTTGTTGGAAAAGTATGCCTTTATCATCACAGGCTGAAACCTCCATTGGAGCCAAGTCGGTGTGACAACTTCTATGTATGGCCGACTAGCAGATTGGTAGCATCATGTTTTGTACAGGTCGCTGTGACCTTGCAGAAGTCTTGCCGACCACTTTCTCTTTGGAGTCTATCACTGTGACATAGAGCAGTCGTTGTAAACTTTCACCGTATAAAGATCTTTGGCCAATAGGCCATTCAATCGGATATCTTATATCGGGGAGAGTCTTAGTGGTTCGCTATGAGCTCTCATCGATAGGAAAGTCTCACCGACGGGATAACACATTGAAGTCATTAGTGTAACACGGAGGCTCGGTGAGAAGTCTTAGCAATTGATACATGTCTCGCCAACAGTGTTTTATGTTGCAGCCTTCGAGGTAAGTCTTGGAGTTCGGCATAACATCTTGGCGAAGGCGATAGGTCTTTCTGATAGTTGTATGCTTTTGGTGTAACCTAATGTTGCTTCGATGTAACGTAAGGAGACTCGGTGGAAGGTCTTGGCGAGTGGTATGTCTTGCCAACTATTCTTTGGAGCTCGGTATAACATACAACTTCAGTATAACCCGTGGTGACTCGGTATGATGTCTCAGCGAAAGCTGATTGTCTGGCCGATGAGAACACTCACGTCTATGTGACTTGTGGAGCTTCAGTATGATGTCTTAGCGAAAGCGATATGTCTTCATAACATGGCGAAAGTTGAGTGATAGTCTCTTGAACTCAGTGTAACAAAAGAAGGCTCGTTGGGATGTCTTAGCGAGAGCGATAGTCTTGCTGAAAGGAAAACTGAAGCCGATACAAGTTGTAAGCTCATTGTAACATCTTGGTGAGAACGATATCTCTTGGTGACATCGATATGAAGGTTATGTGGCATCGACGAGACACTATTAGTGTCTCACCGAGATGCCAACACAGTGCAAATTCTGTTGACTATTTGACCGTCGTATGTGGAGTCTCGTGGACCAATAGGAGAAGCCGAATCTGAACAGTTGGAAGATTGTTCATTGTGATGGTTTTGTGAGGAAGCTCGATGGACATGGTTATACTCGATGATTGCAGATTGTGATCGGTTGGTTCATTGGTTGGATCGATGAATTTGTTGAGTGATTGAATCAGTAGATGAATTATATTCTATAATGGCTGTAACTTGAAGGTTCCTGTACAAGATTGTTCATGGTGAATTTTGTTGTACACAAACACTAGAAAGATAAGTCTGACATTTGTATGTAATCTCCATTATTGTTTAATACAAAGTGATTTCTCTTGGTGTGGTGGGTTTTACTCCCATAAGGGTTTTCCCACGTATATCTGGTGTTCCTGTGTGATTGTTAAATACTCTGTTTCTATTATCTACTTCATAGTGCATCTTAGTTGAACTGTAATTAAAAAATTAAAAGTATATCTACATTCTTCTCTGAGGTATTGACGTTAGGAGAATTGTTTCCACATCTGATTTTCCTTACAAGTGGTATCAGAGCCTGACCAGTTGTGTTATCCTTGTGGGTACGTTGGGTTTTTTATGTCAATTCTGTTCAGTGGGAGTCTTGTAAAGTTTGTTATTTCTAATTACAGGCTGAGATGGCTAGCACGTATGGAAAGTTTGAAATAGAGAAGTTCAACGGCAGTAACTTTGAGTTGTGGAAACTCAAGATGGAGGATCTTCTAGTTGATCGTGATCTGTGGCTTGCAGTGCCTGGAACTAAACCTATAGGCATGAAGCAAGAAGACTGGGACCTTGCAGATAGGAAGTCTAAGGGGTTGATAAGGTTCTATTTAGCAGACTCGGTTCTTCTAAATGTGCATGAGGAGAAGACAACATCTTCTTTGTGGAAGAGACTGGGGTCTATTTATCAAGGGAAGTCCTTGGTGAATAAATTATTCCTGAGGAAGAAGTTGTACTCATTGAGAATGTAGGAAGGAGGGAATGTGGCTGATCATTTGAACGCATTTAATATGTTGATTGCTCAATTGACATCTATTGGTGTGAAGAATGAAGAGGATCATTGTATGTTATTGTTGTGTTCTTTGCCAGACTCATGGGATCATTTGGTGATGGCTATTGGGAGTACAACATCGAATTTCAAGATGGAAGATGTTTTTGCATCTTTGCTGTCAGAAGAGATGAGAAGGAAATCTTCTGAGATGGCGAAGGAAGCTGTTGCTGTCAGAGGAAGACCAAAAGAGAAAGGAAAGAAGAAGGACAAGAAAGATCAAAATCAAAATCAAAGGGACGATCAAAGTCTCCTAGCAAGAATTCCAAGGTGAAGTGCTAGAACTATGGGCAACCTAGTCATGTCCGAAAGGATTGCAAAGAGGAGAAAAAGAAGAAGAAGAAGTACTCTTTCGACAATGAGTCTTCTCATAGTGATGGTGACGCCTTCATTGCAGCCTTGGATACATAGGCATCAGATGATGTCTCGCTGATTGATTTTGGAGCATCTTTCCACGACATCTCATAGAGAGTGGTTCACAAAGTATGAAGAATACGATGGTGGAAAGGTGTACTTGGTGAGTGATTCAACTTTGGAGATTGTTGGCCATGGAAGAGTCAGAATCCAATTCCCTAATGGTAGAGTAAAGGGAATTAATGATGTTATGAACATACTAGGTTTGACTCAAAATTTACTATCTATCAGTAAGCTGAATGATATTGGAGTACAAGTCATGTTCTCTGGAAATGGCTACAAGATGACTAGAGGTTCAATGGTGTTGGCTAGAGGTGCTCGAATTGGTACCTTGTACAAGCTAGATGCACGTGTTGTTCAATGTAACAGTGTCTCTGAAAAGTCACTGAAAGCTACTCATGGAGGTAAAGAGGGAAATATCCCTAATTATGTAAACTCTATGGAAGTAAAACTTCCAGCAGAGAAGACTATGTTCTGGCATCATAGGTTAGTCCACATAGGAGAAAAAGGTTTAAAAACCTTGAAGAATAAAAACCTGGTTGAGGGGCTTGAAGATTGTAATCTTAAATTTGAACTATGTGAACACTGTATATATGGAAAGCAACACCGTGTTTTTTTTTATTCCAGTCCTCATAAATCTTCTGGTTTGCTAGATTATATTCATTTGTATTTGTTTGGTCTAGTGGATGTTCCTTCTTTTTCTAAGTCAAGATACTACGTGTCATTCATTGATGATTATTCAAGAAGAGCATTTGTATATTTTTTGAAAATTAAATTAGAAGTATTTAGTCAGTTTAAAGAATATAAAAATCTTGTTGAAAATCAGACTGGTAGAAAAATAAAATGCTTAAGGATTGATAATGGCAGTGAATTCTGTTTTGATGAATTTGAAAGATACTGTAAAGACCATGGAATTAAAAGACACAAGACTACACCTTATACTCCACAGCAGAATGGAGTTGCAAAAAGGTTCAATAGGACAGTGATGGAGA
>VDFB02086081.1:76004278-76041268 GCA_007258455.2 Sequoia sempervirens | reverse complement strand
GGCGTTACTTAAAACTGCCCAACAATTTACCATGTATATAGCTAATTTGGACACCATGTAGATCATTTTGCTAACCCATTTACTTCGTAAATGGCAGATACAAATGGGCCTCATTGAAACTCATTTCCCAACACATTTGAGCATTCTCATCTCACCTTATTTGTTCTCCCCATGTGCTAGAACTAGTATAGATAACTTAAATACATCTACCTAAAAAACGTCAAGAGATATCAGTCTCGAACTATTTTATTTACTTAAGAGTTATTTTATTTTACTTTAAACTATTTTATTTACTACATACATACATGAGCACATAAATTTTTATTTTTATTTAAAAATTATTTTATTTTATACATTGTTTACTTTATTTTTATTTGAAGAGTTATTTTTTGATAATACACTTGTTTTGCTTTTGTATGTAACTTTTAATTTTACCTCTGTAAAAGCCACCACACATTAACAGCAATTCTTTAGTTTTGTTTTTACTTTGAAAAGTGCAATAAATATTATATACTAATATGTTACTTTTTAATAGTTCCATTTGTAAGCATTAATATATATTTTAAATCTTGATGTCTTTCAATTTAAAAATAAATGCCGGCTCTAAACAAAAAAAAAAATCATGGCCACAACATCAAATGCTTCTCCCCCTCAATTGCCAATGTAGGTTAGGCTAATTCTTTTGTTTTGTTTTTACTTTGAAAGTGTAGTAATTAGTATAGATATCTTAAATACATCTATTTAGAAGATGTCAAAAGACATCTCTAGAGACGTTTATACTAGATTTTTTATTTTATTTATTACATATGCATATAGACATAAATTTTAAATTTGACAAGATAACTATTTTATTTTATCTACATTATTTACTTTATTTTTATTTAAGGAGTTATTTTATGGTTTCTATAGATTATGTAACTTATGATTCTACCTTTTGGAAAAACACCATTTATTATTAAAAAATATTTGTGGCTAGCAAAGGTCTCTAATTATTTGTTGTGTTAAATTAGATTTTAGATGGATAAAAAGAACATAGAACTATTTTTTAATTTACTTGTGAGTTAGTTTATTTTACTTTCCAGCTATTTTGTTTACTATATATTTAAAAAACTTGATGTCTTTAGATAAAAAGAATATAGAAATATTTTTTAATTTACTTGTGAATTACTTTATTTTACTTTACAGCTATTTTGTTTACTATATATTTCAAAAAATTGGTGTCTTTATTTTACTATAGATCTACTTTATTTATTACATATTTTATTTACTTTAAGAGTAATTTTAAAGTTTTGGTGTCTTTACATTTAAAAACAAATGTTGGCTATAATAGTTTTTCTTTCACTGTCAAAGCATCGAATGCTTCTCCCTGCTACTAATACTATAGGTTATGTCTCTCAATGTAATGAATTCGATGAGAAATCTTTCTCCACATATGAGCATCAAGAGACATTTTTAGGTAACAACTTCTATAAACTAATTAGTAGGAATAAAAATCTCCACAATGTAAAATTAGCTATTTATGTTGATAACTTATCATGTGAAGGCAACTGTTTGTACATTAACGAAATATCCTCCCAACTTCCAAGGATTGTGCCCGACCATATGTCATTGTTTCACCACAGAGACACAAATATATTGATTGCATAAGAATATTGATGATAGCTAACATACCATACTGTTTCAAGAGCAATAAATATACTGCTGTAAAAAGAGAAGATTCCAATATATCATAAGCTTATGGCCAAGGAGAAGGTTGTATGGTAGATCTAGATCAAGAATGTGGCATGTGGTGTATTGCACGACGGGGCCAACATGAATAGGAAGACAAATAATTCCTTCTGAGTCCCTTTCTGCATTGTCGTAGGCCTTAATTGTAATGGTCTGATTATCCAGATAAGCATGAGTATATCCTACCTATTTTATGAACTTTAATGTACATAGATTGAGGGATGAGCCATTATCTACCAAGACCTGTTTTACCTTATGACGGGCGACAATGACTTCAATGTGCAGGGCACGGTTATGGGATGAATCGATCGGTGGCATATCATTTTGGCTGAATCCCAACTGATAAGTAGAGGATAAATGTCCTACTAAAGCTTAGAACTGGGTAGGATCTATGTCATTGGGCACATGAGTATCCTGAAGAGCTTTTGTAAGGATTTCTTGATGAACTGGAGAAGACGTAAGCAAATCTAGGATGGATATCTAGGCAGGGGTCTTACCAAGATGGTCAAGAATATTATATTGTGAGCTCACAGGAGTGGGCTGAGATGAAGTGGAAGCCCCAGGAACTGTTATGTGGGTACTAAGCTTAATTAATATATTCTATATTATTATTATAAGCTTTTACACAGTTAATGAACCTTAGCAATTGACCTTAGGATGACAGTTTAGACATGTTGGTGTCTACTTAGTTTATACACTTTATTGTGTTAATGTTTTAAACAGCGTCGGGTGATCCTTCCAGCTCATATCCGTTGAGAAAGTATTAAACTGAATGTAGCCTTTGGCTATTCATTTAATACTCATTATTTCGTGCCTTATAATCTGGCCGACATAAAAGTTATTTTGTTATTTATCTATTAAAGGCCGACATTTGTAAAAGCTCTTTAAGGTATTGAGGCCGACATATAATGTATGGATATATATATTCGATCTCAAGTTATGACATTATATATGGTCTCATGTTTTCTTCGATTGCTCTATGCCGTCAGTCCGATATAGTCAAGTGCAATACCACTGCGATCTAGAGGAGCTCGGCCTTATAAAAGGAAAATATAGGATTGAGATCTGAACAGATAGCGAACTCTATAAAGAAGCTTGATTACAATTCTATCATTGGCGAACAGGATCCTGATGCTAATTACCATCCCCATCAAGGTGCGAAGCTAATCATCAGATCAGTGCAAATTTCCCTGAGATCCGAGTACATTTTCTGTGATCTCAGAAAAGTGCGAACAGGTTCAGACTTAATTGTGAATTTATCAGATCTGTAGAGTGTGATCAGCACTTGTGAATTGAGGTCTTCAGTGCTACGAAAACATTATCTGTTTTGCATCCTTCTCAGGTGTGATCTAGAGCTTGACATCTGTTAATTGGTCTTGTTCTAAGACTTCATTGTAAGTTGTAAATTTGCTACTGTTGCATCGAATAATAAGAGAGATCTTTGTTGCTGGGTTTTTCTCCCTCAAGAGGAGGGTTTTCCCAGGGTATATACTGTGTTATCTTGTCTGATTTTTGATTTATTTCTGTGCATTTACATCTGATCACATAATTTAACATGGTATCAGAGCGGGTTTGAGGATCGTGATCAGTTTATTGCACTCAGATTATTGCTTTCAGCTTGTCAAGATGGTGTATGATCTGAAGTTCGAAGGTCCATGCGATTCCATGTCTCATTCAGCGCTATCAAGCTGTATACCTTCCAACTCCAGCACCTGGATAATCGACAGTGGTGCCTCCCGCCACATAACTGGATTCAAGGGACACTTATCCAATTTGGTGGAAAAGGAATCTGCTGATCAAGTCATCATTGGAGATGATGCCACCTACTCTGTAAAGGGAATTGGAACCTCCACACTTCACTTGGATTCTGGCATATCGCTTCAATTGGGTAATGTTCTTTATGTTCCCGGAATCAAGCGTAATCTTATTTCTATTTCAGCTTTGGAAGATAAAGGATATCAAGTTGCCTTCTCCAAAGGCAAAGTTCTAGTGTGGATGCAGAACTCTAACTTCAAGGATGCTCAAGTAATTGGAGTAAGACATGATAACCTCTACAAGGTCTGCTCACTTCCTCTTCAAGCATTGGTTCATGACTCTACCAGCCTTTGTGATCTTTGGCATCGGAGATTGGCTCACTTGCACTTTCGAGCTCTACCCATCATGGAGAAGTTGGTGACGGGCCTTCCCAAATTCAACCCGGAACACGAAGGTACATGCAAAGGCTGCGCATTAGGTAAGAACATAAAAGCCCCCTTTCATAGTAGAGAAAATAGATCTAAGTGTATTTTAGACCTAATTCATTCTGATTTATGTGGTCCTATGTCTGTTCCTTCTTCGAGTGGTTTTTTGTATTATGTTCTCTTTATTGATGATCACTCTAGGAAGACTTGGATTTATTTTTTGAAATCTAAAGAATCTGAGGAAGTTCTAGATAGGTTTAAAGAGTTTAAAGCTTTAGTAGAAAATCTTTCTGGTAAACGAATTAAGGTTCTTAGATCTGACAATGGTGGAGAATACACCTCCAGTAGTTTTCGAAACTTTTGTACTAATGCAGGAATTAAGAGGGAGCTTTGTGTTCCCTATAATCCACAACAAAATGGTGTTGCCGAGAGAAAGAACAGGACAATTGTGGAAGCAGCAAAGGCCATGATTCATGATCAAGATTTGCAAACCTTCCTTTGGGCAGAAGCTTCTAGGACAGCAGTATATGTTCAGAATAGATGCCCTCATAAGATCCTGGAGAATATGACTCCAGAAGAAGCTTTTTCAGGGAAGAAGCCTGAAGTCAGCCATTTGAGGATCTTCGGTTGTCCTGTCTATATTCATGTTCCCAAAGAAAAGAGAACCAAACTGGAGCCTTCTGGCAAGAAGGGAATCTTTGTGGGCTACAGTGAGACTTCAAAAGCTTACAGGATTTACATTCCAGGTCAGAAGTCGATAGAGATCAGTAGGGATGTCACATTCGAGGAAGATGTTGCATTTAGGAGATCCAGAGGGATTCATATGGAGATTGATAATGAGGAGTCTCCTCAGGACATGGAGGTTGACCATACTCCTGAGATTCAGAGGGAGACAATGGAACCAAAGGAAGATCTTGATCCAGTTGAACCCTTGGAACCTACTGATGGGCCTACAGATATTGCTATTGGGAGGAAGAGACCTCTATGGGCCAGTCGCACTATGCAAGAGGCTGAAAACTTTGCAGCTCCTAGAGGCACATTCAGAGAAAGCAAAAGGCCACATAAGTTCTCCAGTTATGTTGCCTTAATGAGTCAGATTATAGAATCCGAGCCTTCCTGTTTTGAGGAAGCATCCAGTCTTCAAGTCTGGAGAGATGCTATGTCAGAGGAGTATCAGTCAATTCTCAAGAACGATGTTTGGGATATCGTTCCTAGACCCAAGGGCAAGTCAGTGGTATCTTCTAAATGGCTATTCAAGATTAAACATGCTGCAGATGGAAGCATTGAGAAGCACAAGGCAAGATTTGTGGCTCGAGGGTTCTCTCAGAAAGAGGGAGTTGACTATGATGAGACCTTTGCTCCTGTTGCTCGATACACTTCTGTCCGAACCATCATTGCTATTGCTGCATCTAGAGGATGGAAGATTCATCAGATGGATGTGAAGACAGCTTTTCTCAATGGAGTAATTGAGGAAGAGGTTTACATAGAGCAACCTGATGGATTTGAGATTCATGGGAAGGAGTCACATGTTTGCAAGTTGAAGAAGGCCTTGTATGGTCTTAAGCAGGCTCCTCGTGCATGGTACGAAAGGATTGATCAGTATCTATCAAGCCTGGGTTTCTTGAAGAATGATGCCGATTCAAATCTCTACTTCAAGGTAATCAATGGTGATGCATTAATTTTGGTTTTATATGTTGATGATCTAATCCTCACTGGAGAAGATCACCTGATTCTTGAATGTAAGAAGGATTTAACTTCTGAATTTGAGATGAAGGACCTTGGGCTCATGCATTACTTCCTTGGTTTAGAAGTCTGGCAGAGGCCAATGGTATGATTTTAAATCAAGGGAAATACACCATTGACATACTTAAGAGATTTGGCATGATGGATTGCAAATCCATGTCTACTCCCATGGAGACCAATCTTCATAAATTGAAGGAGGCTGCAGCTAGTTCAGATTTGGTGGATCCTACTTTGCCGCAGATAGCTGATTGGATCCTTGATGTATCTAGTTAACACTAGACCTGATATTTGCTATGCAGTGAGTGCACTTAGCCAGTTTATGTGTGATCCGAGACAGATACATCTTGTTGCAGCCAAACATATCCTGAGGTACTTGCGTGGCACAGTTGGATATGGATTGAAGTATACTTCAGATGCAGACTTGGAGTTACTTGGTTTCACTGATTCTGATTGGGCAGGCTGTGTTACAGATCGGAAGAGCACCTCTGGCTGTTGCTTCAGTTTGGGGTCTGCTATGATCTCCTGGTGTAGCAGGAAGCAGTCTTCTGTAGCATTGAGTACAGCAGAGGCCGAGTATATTGCAGCTTGCATGGCAACTCGAGAAGCAGTGTGGCTTCGTAAGCTCCTTGCAGGATTGTTTGGACAATCAATAGAGCCCACCATTATTCATTGTGATAATCAGAGTTGTGTGAAGCTCTCTGTCAATCCTGTGTTTCATGACGAACCAAGCATGTTGAGATCAAGTACCACTATATCGTAGATATGGTACGAAAGGCTGTACAGTTGAGGTACATTAGCATAATGAGCGAATGGCAGATATTCTCACCAAGCCCCTCGCCAGGTAAAGTTCGTGTACTTTCGAGACAAGCTTGGTATGGTGGAGAATCCAGCCTTGACTGAGTATGAGTCTCAGTATCAGTGAGCCTTGCTTAATGAGTTCTTCTCTGTGAGAGAAGTTCGAGGTGAAATCCCTTGTTAATGCACTTTCTTCTGTGACGGAAGAATTTGAGGTGAAAGCCCTCGTTCCACCCTCTGAGAGAGTCATGGTGGATGTCATGTGCGACCTCCATGACATATCTTGTACTTGTGTTTCACCCTCTGAGAGAGTCATGGTGAAAGTCACTTGAGGTGACAACATCACGCAAGTGATGAACACTTGTACGTACTATTGCATCTTCTTTTGTGACGGAAGAATTTGAGGTGAAAGCCCTCGTTTCCACCCTCTGAGAGAGTCATGGTGGATGTCATGTGTGTGACTCCATGACAACATCACGTGAGAGAGTTCGTGATGATCCTTCTGTACTTGTGTTTCACCCTCTGGGAGAGCCATGGTGAAAGTCACTTTGAGGTGACACCATCACGCAAAGTGATGGACACTAGTACTTAACCATGTGATGGTTGATATCACATTGAGGTGATATATCTCTCTTTATATTTGATTGCAGGCAACAGTTGCAGATGAACTTCATGTAGAAATGTTTCTCAGCTGGAAGATCTCTCCCTAGCTGAGAGGGAGTGTTAATGTTTTAAACAGCGTCGGGTGATCCTTCCAGCTCATATCCATTGAGAAAGTATTAAACTGAATGTAGCCTTTGGCTATTCATTTAATACTCATTATCTCGTGCCTTATAATCTGGCCGACATAAAAGTTATTTTGTTATTGATCTATTAAAGGCCGACATTTGTAAAAGTTCCTTAAGGTATTGAGGCCGACATATAATGTATGGATATATATTCGATCTCAAGTTATGACATATATATAGCCTCATGTTTTCTTCGATTGCTCTATGCCGTCAGTCCGATATAGACAAGTGCAATACCACTGCAATCTAGAGGAGCTCGGCCTTATAAAAGGCGAATATAGGATTGAGATCTGAACAGATAGCGAACTCTATAAAGAAGCTTGATTACAATTCTATCATTGGCGAACAGGTTTCTGATGCGAATTACCATCCCCATCAAGGTGCGAAGCTAATCATCAGATCAGTGCAATTTTCCCTGAGATCCGTGTACATTTCTTATGGTTCTGTGATCTCAGAAATGTGCGAACAGGTTCGGACTTAAGTGTGAACTAGTCAGATCTGTAGAGTGTGATCAGCACATGTGAATTGAGGTCTTCATTGCTACGAAAACATTATTAGCTTTGCATCCTTCTCAGGTGTGATCTAGAGCTTGACATTTGTTCATTAGTCTTGTATTAAGACTTCATTGTAAACTGTAATCTACTACTGTTGAATCAAATAATAAGAGAGATCTTTGTTGCTGGGTTTTTCTCCCTCAAGAGGAGGGTTTTCCCAGGGTATATACTGTGTTATCTTGTCTGATTTTTGATTTATTTCTGTGCATTTACATCTGATCACATAATTTAACATATTGTATTTCTAAGAGGTGCTCTTTTTTTAATATATTGCATTTATATAAATATAAGAGAGGTCAAGATTAGAATATTTTGTATAGCTTTACAATTCACTGTAGTTGATGGCATGCATAATTGGAAGATATTGGAAAAGCCTTTTTTACCTTGTTCCTCATTGGAGTTTTATTGCTCTCGAGTTGTTATTTATATTTAGGCTTTTGATTTTTTGTTTTTCCAACTAAATTAGAATTTTGCTACGCACACCTAACTATCCCTTGTGCTTTTATAAGGGAATGAGAGTTTTGATTTAGATAGAAGTTAGAAAAGCATACAGAATGTAATTTGGTTTTAATCCAAAGTTATGATTATCAAAAAAATCAAGAGGAGGTAGTTTGCTATCCACCTTATTTCTATGTCATGAATGTGAGTCTGAGGAGTGTCTTTAAGTTTTCTATCACCAATCTTTGGATAGCCTCCAAAATTTCTGCATGGTATCAAAGCCAAATTAGAAGCCTCCAGCACCAAAGTGTGGCTCAAGGGGAGCTGCTGCAGAAAATGAGCCACACTCAAACCATAACTCAGAGACTACAAAAACAACCAGTCACAACAGTGCAGGTAGCTCAATGGTAGAGTGCCCAAGCATGGGAGACCCTAGATTCAAGTATTATCTGGTCCATGAAAAAGAACAGTTCCTAAGGTGAATTTGTGAGTGATAAGGAAGGTCCTCTTGTTGATGAATAATGAGTTGAATATTATATCATTTTCTATATTCAATATGAGTAGATATTGCAAAATCAATGGAGAGAAAACTAAGTAATCCCAGCTCCTGAAAGGAAAACCACATTGAGGATCAGGTGGCACTGCCCATGGGCATTAATCCATTATTGGAAGGTTTGTTGATAGTGATGCTTTATTCCCAAATTTTCCAATGCCATGGTGACTTAACCATCCAATACCCATAGTGTTTGACTAGAATGCATTGAATTCTAACTTTTCCATGCAGTTTCTAGACACAGTGTTACGCAGGAAAATGGATGGGAATCTTTAGTTTAAGCATCAAGTATTTTTCAATGAACAGCCAAAGCCTAAGGACCTTTGAGACCACTAAATAGAATGAAGATGCATCAAGAGAATGAAGAAAAAGAATTCAGATGATAGAACCAAGAAAATGAAATCTCATTGATTGAAGCTAGAACAGTTTAAACAAATGTCAACTGCAATGGAAGGAAGGTAAGAAAATTTGCACGAAACAGAGTGAGACCTTATCCCATTTTATCCCTTTTATTCTGTAATGGCAATCATCTAATTTGGATAAAATTAATGTGGCTAAAACAGCATAACAATGTTCCAAGTAAATCAAAGGGTCAAGCACACAAACAAATATGCATGCATAAATAAGCAACGGCAAACAACTGACATAGTTTCTCAGATAAAAGAGGACACTTACAAAAGGGCAGTGATGATCCATATTTAGCACACACGTTTCACATGAACTGCAGTGATGTGTCTGTTCTGATTTAGGCTTCATACAGAACTGACAAAAGCTATAATTATCCAGGCCACCTTTGCCCACAACTTCATTGTTGCCCCATGATATGATTGGTGGTGGCCCTGCAGGTCGGAATGCTGCCAAGAAATAGCTGGCAAGAGTCCCACTAGCCAAAATGAAAGTAGAAATAGAATGAAAAACTGAGCTTAAGCTGATTGTTGCAAACACTACAGGATACACTGCCCAAACACCACCACCTGCATTGAGATAGATTTGAATTTAAGCAAAAGAATATGATTTCTTATATGCCATGTGTGTTGCAGAAACAGAGGGCAAACCATCTATTCAGACTGAAGAAACAAATTTTAAACTTCTCATCAAACTACTCAGATACAATACTGAATACTTGGCAAAAGGCACAAAATGAAACCAAAACTGACCAAGAATAACACATACATATTATAGACAGAATGATGAAGACGACAATGAGAACAAAGAAACGATTTCCAAATGCATGGCAACAATCAAACCAGTGTCGTGTACGCTGCTTAACCGTGTCATTTGTAATAGCCCCACACCATCCACATTTATAAACTGGGGCATATGATGGAAGTAAGAGCCGCAACCCACATCCCCAGCAGATTGTCTCATAATTTTCTTCTAACATCTTTGAACGACAATCTTCCTGCAAGATGATTGCATATCAAACTAAAATGCCCAATCTAAGATTTGATTTATAAAGCATATAGAACTGCCAAAACAAATCCAACCAATAAAATCCAATCTTGAGCATCATCCAACACTATTTCTAGTCACATGGGGTAATGTGCACATATGGATATGTTCCTATATGACCTGGGTATTTTTTACCTACAATAATCATAGCTGGTGATGCCTCTCTTGTCCTAAATGGAAAAAATTCTGATCTTGGTTGTTTACTAAGACTTCTAGCAAGCAGAATATTAGCCTTTAACATTCTCGATAACTAAGAAAATACATTCTTTCCTAAGAACTTATGTATATTATCACACACATGATAAATGTGTTACAAGTATAGGAATTTCCAGTGTGTCTGGAAGCATTAGCTACAAAAGACAAAGACCAAATTACCTGTTGTGGAAAACTCATTTGCTCCATATTTGCAGTCATTTAACAAATTTTTGCTCCAACAAAGGACTGATTTTGGCTGGATTTCAGATTTACAGTAAGAGATAGAGAAGAAGAGTCACAAAACTCTGTAACAACCTCATTATTAGCCTTGAACTATGTGAAGTTGACACCTTCATGACCTGGTTAGGCATTCCAAACTAGTCAATTCGGGAATGTATATAATATTCTCAAACCATCAGAGCATGAATACTGTAAAGAAAGTTCCATCCAAACATTGCCTTGTAACGCTGGTGAATGGAGTACATACTGTTAAGTTTAGAACTGTGAAGTCTGGCATTTACATCTTTCTAGAGACTGTGGAAAAATAGAACAGGATTAAGATATATATTCCATCAAGGATTTCAAGAATGAGAATATAAACCATAAAGGACAGAAGGGGGAAAGGGGGAAAGAATGCCTTTTAAATTTTTTATTTAGGAAACAATAAACTTAGCCATGTTAACATAATCACAGAAAAATTCCAATATAAATAATGTTTCACCTGCTAATATAACACTATATTAAACATTGGAAAATTTCTGACATTTTAAAAACTTGAACCAGCCTTAAGAGTCTAAGAACTTTTAACTGACAATAAATTTAAACAAAACGCCAAAATTCAAATGGTAGAATTTCACTATAGAAGCATCCATATAAAAATTATTGCAAATGTTTGTAAAGTCAATGTTACAAAATAGGGAGGGAATGAACTACAGCTGTTATTTCTAGAGACTTCTCTATTCTTTCAACCTTCATATATTTTGATAGACCACTAGACAACAGTGTAACATTAATATACATAATCCAAAGTGTAGGAAATAAATGTAATAACAATACTTTTTATTATTACTACAAAATTGTAGATGAATCTCAACAGTCATCTTAGGAGATGAACTAATCAGTCTTTTCCTGTATGATAAATATGTACCTTGTGAAATGTTTCGGCAATACAATAAAATTCTCGTTTGTATCACTTACATTTTTTATTTATTTTCTGGTCCATTTTCCTAGCCTGACATTGGTATTAGAGCACAGGCAGGTTTTTGTAGTTTCAAATTCACAAGGCCTTTTTTCTGCAGACCTTGTTCTCGTTTGTCCCTATTCCCTGCCCCCATTCTTCATTTTTACTAATACCAATTCAAATACCAATCACTCCTCAAGAGAGTTCAGACATCTTTTCTTCCCAAATCCAAGCACAACAGTAACAATGTGGAGGTTGTACTGCATATATTTGTGGGCATGACCTCTGGAATTTTTTCTTCTTGTCCTGGTTCGTGGCTCCTATTCTTCAGAACTCATTTATCTATGTATTGAGCCTCTTGTTCAGTGCTCGTAGGCCCTCAAAAATATACCTATCAGCAACATCTAAATGTAATGACGGAAATTGTATATCCTTACAATTTCGCATTATGTTTTGAGCTCACTTTGGTGTCCATCTCCCTTAGTATATAGGTCATTTCAACCTGTCATTGCCTTTCCCTCCCCTAGTGCCAAGGCTTAGCATCCCGTTGTCATCTTTCCTGAAGCTGAGGTCGTAGGTATCATCGTTGTGTCACTGTCTAGTGTTTGAACCTTTTCCGAGCTGTAATTGTCCAGAAACTAGCATGACACGCAGATGTTTGTGCAATGCAGTAGAGTCACAAGACATTTTGTCATTCTTTGATGGTTTCCAAGCATTTATTTCCCTGCCATTTTCTCAACCTGCAGGTAACCACTCTATTGTGAATCCAAATGACTACCCAACTCCCTCTTCTCCCTCCCTTTGACCCTATTTTGAATTCATTCTCAATCTATCTCATTCTTCTTGCAACCTTGAGTACTTTGTTACCATTCTGAAGCACATGTGAAGACCCTCTAGCACTCTAGCAAGCTCGTGGGAAGTCTAGTAGCATCTTGTAACAATATTCTTATCTCTATTGGCCTCACCAAGTTTGGGGAGGTGACTTATATTGTGATCTTGCTCTAGCTTCTCTTCATATTTTCTATTACTATCACTATAGAAATCCTAGTTGCTATTGTCTTTTAGCACTCAGGATCTCATTTCTCATTCACCAGCACTTGTGTTTACATTTTTGCACACTCTACTTGCATTGTTATTGCTCTTCCAATCCTAGACACTGGGATAGGGGCATACACATTTTATTTATGGTTGACTACTCAGGTTTCTAGTTCTTCTATTGCTGAGAGGAACTAGTCTATTTATAGCTTCATCCACTCCCTCAAGAGAAATAGGCTTACTTCTACGAGAACAAATAAGCTTGAGGTTGTACATAGTGCCTTGCATCTGATTGACCACAAGACACTTATGTACAAGGAGAGTCCAGCTTCGTGGTGGGATGTAGAGCCAAAGGAGCCAACACAGGTTGATGAGGATGCCACACAGACAGGGCTGGTTAGTATTAGTTTGGAGGAGTTTGACCATGTGGAGTCCAATAGTTCTAGTGATGAGGAGTTTGGGGATGATTATAGGCCTCACTTCACTCCATTTTGTTATTTTTAACATTTGTCATTGTAATCATCATTATGAAATTTTTAATATAATATAAATTTTGAATTTGACATTTTCATTTTTAAATGCAAATTGTTAATGTTCACTTCAAAATCCAAATGCTTAAACTTCAAAACTAGTTTGCCAAAGTTTCATTTGTAATTCTTATACTTGTACATCTTTTTATAACTATTTTTTTAAGTACTATATGTATTTCAGCGCCACCACCCTGCCATCCTCTCCTCGCCATCCCCAAACTTAGGCCCTTGGTCCCCTCCTCCCAAAAACCCATCCCCACATCCCCCCATCAGGAAACTTTGAGAAACTATAAAAAAATAATGGGACATTACACCTCCATTTTAGTGCATACCAAGCAGTTCCATAGCACAAAATGCCCTCAAAAAAGGCTACAAAAGCATAATTTGGAGCTTAAAGCAAGGTAGACACTAAAGTTGTGTTAATGTTGTAGCTGAGGGAGTTATTTTTCTCCTTAAATAAATTTATTATAGGGCAGGTCGGCCTTCATTTTTATAAATAATATTTTGTATTTACTAGGTCGGCCCTAGAAAGAAGGCTGCCTAGTTGGGTATAAATAGAGGATGAAGTCCTCTCATTTCACAAGCAATTCATTCACTCAAATTCGAACTTCAGCAGCAGGTCGAGTTTCCTAAGCAGCAGATCAGCATCAAGGAGAAGAGTCAATATTTAGTGTACTCATGAAATTGCACCAGATATAAGTGCAGATCCCTGTATTGCATTCACCTAGGGCCTGTTATTCTTCTAATATATAAGAGAATATTGTTGCTGGGTTTTTCTCCCTCGAGTAGGAGGGTTTTCCCAGGGTAATCACTGTATTCATTGTCTATGTGTGCATTTTTCTGCTTATTGCATTTCTGATCCTAAAACTAACATGGTATTAGAGTGGGTCTAAGAAAAGATCTGATCATATTTGTTTAAGCAGTCAAGACAAAATTTCATTCTTAGTTCGAAGGGGTGGAAATTCTGCCAAGTTGGAGATTGAATTTCCAGTGAAAAGAAGGTATCAAATTCTCCATTAGTGGAGCATCAATACAACTGGGAAAATCGCGATCTCTGGAGTAAGGCAAGCACTGCAATTAAGAGGTCGATTCTGGCCTCTTTGGCACAGCAAGTGATCAAGGCATCTTGGAGATTATGGGTGTCACTGATGAACAGTAGTGCTGGGCTAATTTGCAGTCCTTCCACCATTAGGTCGCTGTCCTCCAAGCAAGAGAAATTCTATATTGAAGGAGACAAAATCTATATTAGACCATCACCACAGTTTGGGGCGACATATCCAGGTTTCCTTTCTAGTTGAAACCTTGCATACTTTAGGAGTATTTGCATTGCTGCTATAGTTGTAACTGATTGCTGTCTTAGCAATGATTTCATATTGTAATACTTGCATTCATTAAATTTGTATATTAGTGGGGCTGCCAGCCTAAGCAGAGTTGTCTTTAGTTGCGAAATAAATTATCTCTCATAGAAACGATCAGCATAATGCCACTCATAGCATTGATAAGCTGCAAAAGTATGAGAAGCCAATCGTTTGCTTGAGGATAACTTGAAACAGGAAGAGCTTAAGTCATCAGATTTTCTAGTGGATTTGGAGAGTGCAAGAGTGAAATGTGGTGACCTTGAATCTACAGTTGCTCAACTTAATGAGAAAAATATCCGAGCTTGAGAAATCTCGTGTTGATTTCCAGAATCAGGTCAAGGCTTCTGAAGATAAGATCTGTGCTTTGGAAGCTTCATTTGATCAATCTTCAGCAAGGAATGCAGTGATGGAGTAGAAGTTTAAGTCCCTCGAAGAAGTCTTTTCAGAACATGAAGCACATGCAAGTAACTCCAGGCAAAGAGGTGTTGAGCTTGAAGATTTAATTGTTGTTGTTCGTGATAAGGTAGAGGATAATGCAAAGAAGGTGACAAAACTTGCAAGCTATTGGAGGCTGAGAACAAAATTGAGGTCTTGCAACTTAACTACAAGGATGCACAAGACAAATTGGAAACACTTGAAATAGATCTGAAGAGTGCTATTAAAGAGATAAGTATTTTATGTTTGTACCTTTGAATAATGATCATGGATTTAAATAATCATGTAGTTAATAATAATTCATGCAATAACATTGGGAATAGTGAATCATGTATGTTACTAGCATTGGTCTGTATATTCCTCTTTGGGGTAGTTTGATTTTATGAACTATTGTTAATCTCTTTAAAATGCAGGATGGATCGAGGAGCAAAAGGATGATGGATTAATTATCCGAGATTGCATAAGGAATTCAAAGGGAGGAAGAGCTTGAGGCATCCTGTGAGGAAGTCATGCCGGCTGGAGAAATGAACAAACATGGAGACATAGCTTGCAGCCATGGGACTGAGTTGGTGGCACATAACTCTCTTGATTCTTCACTGGAGACATCTCTCGAGGGCACAAGGTTGGGTCAGCCTTGGATGGAGAGTTTACATCAACAAAGAAGACACTAAACAACGGAGAACCTATACAATTGTCATTGCGATCAGCTTCTTCGAAGAGGAGGAAATGACATTCAAAGGGAGTTAAATTCCGAAAATTCAAGACACGAGTTGAGATCATGTCCAAGAAGAGGACTAAGGTTTCGAGATCCATCAATGAGGGGAGTTCACTTCCTGAGGGATTTTTAATCTCTGTGTTGAGGCGGTGGATCAAGAGGGAGTCTAGGACCACCAAGAAGAAGTGATGTTGTTTGCAAAGCCAAAGTCCCTGGAAAACCTTCTTCAACTGCAGCAAAGGATTTGCAAGATAGCCAATCTGAATTTGACATCGGTAAAGCAAACCTATTCAGAATAGGGTGATCTGGGATGAGGTTGAGAAGGACAGTCTCGAACTCTTGAAAGTCAGTAGTGCCGGAGGTGTGCATTGGAAACCATTTCTCTAAGGCAAGCATTGTAGGCAATCTTGGAGGAGGAGGTTAGGAGGTTGATGCAAGTACTTGGAGCTTCAGAGGGAGTCACATCATCATGAAGATTTGTTGTAATGTATATTTCTCTGAGATGGAGAAATATGAGGTGAAAGCCCTTGTAATGTATATTTCTCTGAGACGAAATATGAGGTGCAAACCCTTGTTCATCTTTGAGATTGAGATGAGACGTCATGTTGAGAGACCCGTGATGATGACATCACGCTGAGAGGTCTGGGTGGATGAAACCCTTGTACATCTCTAAGACTAAGATGTGTTTCTTTCCACACATGGGAGTAGCCATTGTGGATGTCATGTTGAGAGACTCCATGAACCCTTGTACATCTCAGACTCCAGATGTGTTTCTTTCCACGCATGGGAGACATTGTGGACGTCATGTTGAGAGACTCCATGACGACATCACGTTGAGAGACTCTTGATGAACCTTTGTACATCTCTGAGACTAAGATGTGTTTTCCACAAATGGGTGTAGCTATTGTGGACATCATGTTGAGAGACTCCATGATGAACTCTTGGACATCTCTGAGATTGAGATGTGGTTTTCCACAAATGGGTGTAGCCATTGTGGGCGTCATGTTGAGAGACTCCATGACGAGGATATCTAGAAAATACCTCCCTAGCTAAGAGGGAGTGTTAATGTTGTAGCTGCGGGAGTTATTTTTCTCCTTAAATAAATTTATTATAGGGCAGGTCGGCCTTCATTTTTATAAATAATATTTGTATTTACTAGGTCGTCCCTAGAAAGAAGGCTGCCTAGTTGGGTATAAATAGAGGATGAAGTCCTCTCATTTCACAAGCAATTCATTCACTCAAATTCGAACTTCAGCAGCAGGTCGAGTTTCCTAAGCAGCAGATCAGCATCAAGGAGAAGAGCCAATATTTAGTGTACTCATGAAATTGCACCAGATATAAGTGCAGATCCCTGTATTGTATTCACCCTTTTTAGGGCCTGTTATTCTTCTAATTTATAAAGAGAATATTGTTGCTGGGTTTTTTCTCCCTCAAGTAGGAGGGTTTTCCTAGGGTAATCACTGTGTTCATTGTTCATTGTGTTGTATTTTCTGCTTGTTGACATTTCTGATCTAAAAACTAACAAGTTGGATACAATGAACTGACCATTGCAGCATGCACTCAATCAATGAAAACATAAATTATTATGGTAAATAGATATCTCCACTAATTGATTAACATAAAGAGAACTTAAGCTGCATTAGAATAAATTTAAACACACTATAACACATTGATTGTTGCTATGGCAGAAGCAGACGTAATTAAGGTGAACACACATCCCAGTTCAATATTCTATATTGCTTACAGATTTCAAAACGTTCTTACACTATCATTCACATGACTTTTAAAAGTTAAATATTTTTCTAGATAAGATGATAACACATGGCAATCACCTTCTCTATTCTACAAAACCCTTGGATGTATGATTGTTTTCCGTTGTTTGGTGCTTTGATTCTAATCATGCAGGAAGATGTGACAAGTGCCATTTTTTTTTTCATATATATATATGTCAGTACTCTCGCAAGGCTTGTTTGGTGTTAAATTTAAATTAATTCTCTTCCGCTCCACCATTATTTACTGACAAAACTTGATCACAAATTCTTTCTCTTTCTCTCCATTCCTTGATTTCAAAATATTGTTTTGAAATGCAGTGCTTTCAACGTGTTAGAGATTCCATGACATGATCACTATTGGAACAGTTGAAGTAACAAAGTCAAAAAGAGCAATATTTTAATGATATAATGAGTTGGAACAGTTGGAGTAACAAAGTCAAAAAGAGTAATATTTTAAACAATATTTACTTGGCTAACAATTCAATCCTTCACAAAGAGTTCAAAACATCTACAAAGTCGGATACAAGTGTCATTATACTCACAACATCAGTAACACTTGGATGTCAGTTCGTGCATAAAGCCCGCTTGTTGCTCAGCTAGCATGAACAGGTAACTTTAAGAATTGCGTAAAGTGGCTCAGAATAACTTGTTTGGGACATTCCTATCAAAGTTTGTCTTGCAAGAGCAAATGCACCAATTGTTGTAGTAGTTGTAGTGGTTGCAGCTCTTAATGAGACTATTGTATTGCCTTTAAATATGGTAGCTATAATAGTACTTTTCTAATTCTATCTAAAGATGCTCCCACATTTTGTGGAGTAAGCCATTCTATCCAATTTATCTTATCTCATTTCTTTGCATTTTGACAACATTGCTATCAAAGCTCCAAGATAGGGTTCCGTGTTAAGGTTTGATCACGCAAAGAAAGTGACGAAGAGATCGTGATCACTGTTCGAGGTCACAATATTACTGGAAAAAATGAGATTTGCTGATATTTGTGGCCAGGAAACACAAACTGCAGTTTGCAAGTTGCATGACAGACTAAAATCACCATTTTTTGAGGTGTGATTTTTAGGTGGGTGTGAATGCCAAAAATCACCAGCGGCTAGGGCATGTGACAAGATTTGACTACAACTTCTGAGTATTTCATCATTTACAATCACGAGATTTGCTAAAATTTCTAGGTATATTTTTGTTATCAGCAGTTTTCAAATAAAATTGGGTATTTTCTAGTTCCCTCTGGTTTCAAAAAAATATTTTTAGTGAGGGGTTTACAAATTTATATTTGAGGGAAGGTTTCAATTTGATGGAACCTACAAAATCTATGGATTAGAGCTTCAAAATATCAAGGATTTCAAATTTATAAGGGTTTGAAAAATTTCCACGATCATATTTAAAAATTGTCAGGAAAGTTTTTTGGGTCACATTTTAAGGTTGTTAAGGTTTTAGGTAAAGTCTATTTTTTTAGATAATGGCAAATATCTAAAATTTAGTGTTGTTGAAGGCACAAAATATCACTAGGAAAGATTATAATATCTAGAGTCACAAAATACTCACCATCAATAAGTATAGGAAGTGTAATGAAATTATCTTAGGGACCAAAACCAGGCCTACAACCAAGCCAAATGATTTTGACAAGTGTCACCAAGAGCCCTACTACTACTACTCAAGTTGTCTATGTCTGACGATTTAATCCCCAAAGTCCAGAACGCCACATCTGCACTTACACTATGGATTAATCTCAAAAACAAGTATCAAGTCTTCGACAAAATTCGTGTCTTGTATTTATAGAATTTGTTGTTTTCTACAAAACTGCATGGTTTGACTCACTATCAGAACATCTAAAAATCAAGGATCTTAATGATCAACTAGCCACTGTCAACAAAACAGATGACAATGAGAACATGGTTGCGCTGACCATTAAAAGCCTGCCACTCTCCTATGAGACCTTTGTGGAATCACTTGCTGCAAGTCAAACTTTGACTTTTGATAAAGTGAGTCAGTATCTATTGCAGGAGTGAAGACAACAACAAATAGGGGAATCTAAATTTAGGACTGCTGAAAGTGCTTTTGCAGCCCTTTTTAAGAGCAAACCTTGGAACTCTTTTGGCAACGAACCTCAAAATTCTTTCACAACACTTCTTCCACTCAATCAAAAAAAAAGGTGAAATGCTTTTATTGTAACAAATTTGGACATGCTAAAAAAGGAATGCAAGAAAAGATAATAAGATACATAGTTGGCCTAATCGCCAAAAACTCACCAAGCCAGGTGAGTGGCAAGTTTTAGCGTCACTTACTCACCAGAGGTACTTGCCGGCTTTGTGGCGAGTCCAACTTAAAATCTCAGCAGCAGTAGCTAAAAAGGGCGGATGGGTCATAAACCGAAGCCAAAACACAAAATCACGCCTGTTTTTTGCTCAGCAAGGAAAGGAAAACCCTCAAACAGAGCTGCTGCCTGAAAACACGCCATTTCCAGCATGTTTTCAAGATTAAAAAGATTTTTTTTATGAAATTGGAAGGCAAATTTGAAGCACAGGTCAGTTTTTTTATTTTTCTTTTCTGTTTTTCTTTTTAACATTTTATTTCATTGCATAACCATATTCAAGAGCTGCTAGAAGGCAACAGCTCTTTATTTCACAGAAGCTATGACAGAAACAATACAGAGATGTAGCCCTTCACTAGAAATTGATTTTTACTAGTGTCGTATACATTAGGCATAATAGTCTTCTGTTAATCTGTGTGTGTAAAAAATGACCTTTGGCCATTGGGAACCTCATTGGATTCACTCCATTATGTCATAATGTAGCATTTCCACAAATGTTGTCAGCAATGATTGAAGGAGTCCTAGAAAACACAATGCAACTAACCACATGCACTGGACCATGTCAAAAAAAATATCAGCTTGCACTAAGGAAAAATCATGATGCTGCACAACATTTTAATCCAGCACATGATCTCTCGTGAACATTCAAACTATTACCTCAAATGCAAAAGAAAATACCAATTTGAATTTGGGTATCGAACTAAGTTTTGTCAAATTAGCAATAACACAGGCTACAGTTCTGAGATGAATTTATCAAGCCCAACCACGAAAGGATATACACAAAGCTCCGTAGAGCCAATACCAAAACAAACTAGTCTGCTAGGCTGTGATCTACTCCTAAGTTGAGGCACTCATTATTACATTTACCCATGCCCCCTTGTGTTCATGCATAGCTACTGCAATTTGGTGCAAAAATGTAGAGGAGTTGACTTTCTGGATCATGATCAAGAAGCAAGGTGGGGTACTTCTCAGGAAAATAAGCTAGGATCAAAACCAAGCAGGAATGCTCTTCACGATAATTAAAGGACTATGCTAGTACAACTTGGTGTAAAATGATGGAGGAGTAACTTAGTACGATTCATCAATTTGATGAAAGTGTGAATAGTTAATTAGATTCTCAAGAAAGGTATTGTTTTGAGTGAGGGGCATCCTCTTACGACTGTACCCCAAGAAAAAGTTAATTAAAAACAGTTTACAGACAAACAACTAAAAAGCAGAAAATCAAAATTATATAAAGGTTGTTAAACTCAGACGCAGTCATTTTGTAGGTTACATGCAGTTCAATTTTTCATCTACAATATATACAAGTTTGGAGTTGAGCATGGAATAATCTATATTTCAAATCATGGCATGTCATTTGATTTTTATTATTTACATTATTTTCATGTTTTAAATGTTCTTTATCATTGCTAAAACAACCTTCTATTTGTTTTCCGCATCCTAAATATTGGGTAAGTCATGTCCTGCCTTTAACATGGAATGAAGTTGGCTTGGACCACATTCTTAACATTCATAAGCATGGATCACACTCAAAAGAGTCAAATACGATGAATCTGAACCTCTCCACATGTCCACTGGAGTATGGAGGCTCCTCATGTCAATTAGGGGATTTGAACCTTGTTCATACTCTTAGAAATGTTACTCTCATGGGAAAAAATTCATATTTTTTGATTGTAAAGCACATAAGCAATTTATTATAATTCCTCAATATCTCCAAGCCTGTCGGCCCAGGTTCTATGGGTCCATACTAGTATTCTGTGCATCTCTGCACACCCATGAATATGGTATTCTCAGTGTAGGCGGATTGACATGTTCAAGTTCACAAATTACAATCATATGGTCAAAAACCAAGGGTACAAAATTTGAATAATATATAGGGTAAATGGGAAACAAACCTCTTGTGGGTGTCCATAAAGGAGTCCCATATGTCAAATCAGCGTCTCACTCGACAGTGATCCATGAATAATCTTACATCTTTTAATGCAGCCTGCCTCAGTAAACAATGAGTGGTTGGCCAACAATTGAGTGGTCAAAGGCCTCTGATAGGTCTCTATGACTGGGAAAATGAACCAACGCCCAATGGAGATAAAATTTTAACAATATATGTTAAATGGCAAACAAGCCTCTTGTGAGCTTCCACAAATGGGGTCTCATATAAACTGGTGTCCTGCTTGTCAGTGACCTAATAATTAGGTCAACCTAAAAATAAACAGCACCCCCGCATCAGTAAATCATGGTAGTGGTTAACAATTGCATTGTTGAACATCTTCGAGAGATCTATATGAATGCATACATGGTCCAACAACCCCATCATCCCAATCCCATATCGCTATCATTCACACCTTAGCCTATCAACTCTACATGCCGTGTCCCCTATCTATTTTTTTTCAACTAAAAGTAGGTTTCCATAGCTTAGATGCAACTGCCAAAGAATATCCATCGATTAAAGGCACCCAAGACTTACATTTGACTTTCTCTGTCTTAGAATATGATCATCAAGATTACAGGAACCTGAGACTTTTATTGAACAATCCCCTCAACTTAACACTAAACCACATCACAAAGTACTATTCAATGCTATAGCCATGTTTAATTTTAGGCAACCCTTTTTTCACTCTACAGTCGATTAAACACAGAAACCTGATATGCCCACTGCAGTTAAACCTGTGTTAAAAATTATAACACCCATAATGTTTTTTGAAATAGTCAAACCAACCTTTGTCAAAATTGATAGCATTCGTCTTGTTTTCCAATATGAGCAATCTAACCAGGTTGAATTTTATGACAGCCATCTTGTTTTTGAAATGGACATCCTAGCCCCTGTCAAATTTTAAATACCCATCTTGTTGTTTCAATATGGCCAATCCAACCGTGATGAGTTTTTCCAACACCTGTTTTAGTTTTTTGAAATGGGAATCCAACCGTGATGATTTTTTTTACACCTGTTTTGGTTTTTTGAAATGGGAATCCAACCATTTTTTTTTTAACATATGTTTTGTATTTTTGAAATGGGCAATCCAACCTGGGCCATATTTTACAACACCCATCTTGATTTTTCAATAAAGACAATCTAAGTATCTTGACTTATATGAACCAATTTTGTTTTTTAAACATGAATTGTAATATACGAAGAAATTCATTGAGGCCTTCAGATATTAAAGAGGCAGACAAAATTATATAGAGAGAAATAACTGAATGTAGACTTACAGAATTGGTTTGCTCTTGTCGGGCTAGAACTTCTGCCTAGAGCCAGGGCGTTTCCATTGATCCTGCACCAAACTGAAGTGGACGTTTGGTGTTTGAAATGAATTGAACGGGCTTCGACGGAAATGTCAAGCAAGAAATGAACAAGAAAGAACTCAAATCATCAAAAGTGGTGGTCTTCTATAATCAAATCGGAGAAAAGGATCTTTACTTTGGGCTCGACAGACTTCTCTTTATTCTTTCCGTTGAGAAAACCGACATGAAACATGGTTACCTCTTTTCTGAGGAAGGGGACAACTATATAAATGTTGAAGCAGCTGGGAACTTCGCTCTTTATTCTTTCGTCCTTTTCATTGGAGGGTAACTCCATAAAATTGTATGTTTTAACCACATTATTTACAAAGGCCAATTCTTGGATCGGGATTAAGTCGGGTATGAACTTTATTTTCTTTTTCTCTTAGCTTCCAGCATCTGACTTTTATTTTAGTCGTGTAAAAAAAATAAAAAAATCATGATTCTCTTGAATTAGGTTTAATAAATATGAAATTTTAATTAATTTAATTTAAAGGTATGTAAATTATATTTGTAGTAAGGGGTGGATTGTAATGATCTGAGTGTGTTAACTAAAATTATTGAAGTGTTGATATAAAAAAATGATAAAAATACAAAACAAATAAAATGTATGACCCACATAGAAAAATTTCAATCCAGTTGAGATTGGGAGAGATATGATTAAAATTAAGAACAAAATGAGGTTTTTGTTGTTCAATAATGGGTTGATTATGTTGGAGAATGCCAAGATCAAAGAGCATGAAACAAACTTCCACAAGTGAACAAAATAAGCACAATAGTATGTCTATCATTATACAAAATAAGAGTGTATAATACAATTAGAAAGCCTTGCATATATAGGCAAGGTGGATGAGGTGAGAAGGTAAGAGACAATGACTGACTACCTCTCCAAATATGGAACACTTGTGAGCCCACTTG
Source organism: Sequoia sempervirens (assembly GCA_007258455.2). NCBI lineage: Eukaryota > Viridiplantae > Streptophyta > Pinopsida > Cupressales > Cupressaceae > Sequoia > Sequoia sempervirens. The sequence continues at coordinate 76,017,303 of VDFB02086081.1, read as the reverse complement.
ACAAGTGTGTGAGAAAGTGGCAATAGGTGTCTCAAGTGATGAGGACACATGTCTCAATGCTATGAAGCGAGACAAAAGCAAAAGAAGCCTAAGTAAATTTAAGCTATGAGTGTGAAAAAGCCAATCCTAGAAAGGTGATTAGCTAACTAGATAGATAATAACTCTATTTACATTAACACGTTTCTTTTGTTTTTGTCTCACTTCATAATATTGAGACATGTGTCCTCATCACTTAAGACACCTATTACTACTAGCTCACACACTTTTCAAGTGTACTTACAACTGTTTCATATTTGGAGAGGTAGTCACTCATTGTCTCCTACCTTCTCACTTCATCCACCTTGCCTATATATGCAAGGCTTTCTCGTTGTATTATACACTCTCGCTTTGTATATTGATAGACATATTATTGTGCTTATTTTATTCACTTGTGAAAGTTTGTTGGCATGATCTTTGATTTTAGAATTCTCCAACATGGTATCAGAGCCATGAGAGTGTGTTCCTTCCTGCATCAAGGTGACTCCCACACATATCCCTATCAACGAAACATTGTGGAATCAAATGAACATTGTCATTGCATCTAGAAGGCTCAAGAAACTAAAAAATACCTTTCGTTTTGTCCATTTCCGAAATAGCAAAGGCCCCCATCTGTTGTTACAAGGTTTTGGCCTATTTGTAAACATATCACGCTAACGATTTGTCTTGTTTGACAAGTTTTTTTGGCTCAGCTTGGGCACTCAGAGATTTTTGCTTGATCTTGCATTGTTTTCTGTTTGGCTCGGCTTGGGCGCTTACAGATTTTGCTTGATTTTGCATTGTTGCGTGAGTATTCAAGAAGCAAGTCGGCTCCAACAACTCTCTTAAGACTTATAAGTAGCCTTCACCCATCTTGGATGGCCTTTACTTATGTGTATACTCATGCATGTGGCTTCATCATTTCAATGGCCCTGTCAGTGTCGACTTACAAATACATTTCTAGTTGTTTGATCAGATCTCACACTTGCAAGATGCTCATGGAGAGTTGACCAGATCCATCGGCCTCCATACCTTGCAGAGGCGTGTTGGAGATACGTGTTGGCAGTTGTACTTGTAACCATTCCAAGGATTTCTATTGTTATTTTTTGCAGGGGCGATATTGTTTAGGGGGCTTGCAACAAAAGACAACTGAGAAAAGTGTTCAGGTAGAAGTCTTTTGTGGCGTGTTGAATAGTAGCGGCCTCATACTCCCGCATAACTCACCATCGGCTCCCTCACTTTGGCATAAGATAAACATAGGTGGCTTCTCTTGCTACGCCCACTCAAGGACCTTGTTAGTTTTGTGAGCAAACATAGGTGATTTTTAACTCTTTATGTTCTCTTCTTCATTCTAATGATGGACCCGAGTGTGATCTAAAACATTGATGCAAAAATAATTTCACAATCGAATTGAGAAATCTTTTAAGCATTATCAATTGAAAACTTGTTATCATTGAAAATTTTCCATTTGGCATGTTTTGACTCAGTCCCTACAGTAATCTACCAGACATTCCTCCATCTATCAACATTGATAGTTTTTTTATGGAGATAGAATTTTTTAGTTTGCTTGTTACACCCTGACATTTTCCTACTCAAATTGGTCAACGAGTCCTTCCTCACATGACTCCTCCAACATGTGCCAACAGTCCCTAAACATTTGAAGGTACACATTTTTTGTTAACATTTGAAGGACCATTCATTATCATGAGAGATGGGTTCTTGTGAACCACTACTCATGAAACATAGGTCAATGGGTTTGACTCGTAAAACTACACGGTTGAATCCTAATAGCAATATCATAATTTGACATGCTGTGGAAAACACCTACTACTTATCAACATCTAGTTGTTTCCTAATTGCCAATGTTTATGCTAACTATTTGTGGCTAGATTTAATCATCTCTTGACCTTCAAGTGTTTAAAGGGGGGGTTTTTTTTCATTTTTGCATAACTTACAAACGGGGTAGTTTTTCAAGTGTGAGTAGTCATTGGAAAGATCTTTTTGTGTCGAAAAAAGTAGCGACAAGATGATTTCAAAATTCTAATTTTTTAATCTATTTTTTAACCTCTGAAAATCACTAAACTTTGTGTAATTTTCAACAAGCCATAACTTTCACCCCATTTGTCAAAAATCAACAATTTTTTTCTAAAATTTATAAGAATTTCACAAGGATTCTAGATTTGTAGTCAAAATTAAGTTTTGGAAGCCCTTTTTTACTATTTTTAAAAATCTCTATGAGTTATAAATGGGCGATTTAGCTTCCAAACTTAACCAAAACTTGTAAAATAATGTATTACATCTTTTTAGGGGGTCAACATTCAGATATAAACAAATTTTGGAGGGTTTCGTAAAGCACAATTCAAAGTGTCTTGTTGTGTGTGCATCATGGATCTAAAAATTGACTTGTTAACACCACATAATTTCCACACATAGAAAGTCAAAGTACAACAACTACTTCAAGCTAAGGGATTATGACAAATGATCAATGGAAAACAAATGCATCTTACTATAGATTTTGAACATTTTACTTATCGGAACAAGTTAGATGAGGCAATGGGCATCATTGGTCTCCATGTTTCCAATAACTTGCAATTCCATATTTCAAAATGTATAACTCCCAAGCAAATGTGGGACAAGCTTAAAGATCTCTTTGGTACAATTGATGAGTTCAAAATACTATAATTTGATGTTGAATTAACAACATTGTCTCCCGATTCATTTCCATCTATTGAATATTTCTTGGTTCAATTTAAGTCTTTGCTTTCTCAACTTAAGGGATGTGGTAAAATAAAAATAGACAAAGAATGTGTCTTCTTGGTTTTGTCAAAGCTAAAAGGTCCTTATCAAATCTTTGCTTCTTCTTTCTAATCGATAATGGATTCTCTTAGAATAATATTTACAATGCCTTCTTTTGAGCAGTTTTACGATAGACTCACACAAGAATAATCTAAGTTAATCTCTATGGAGGCTATCACTTCTTCAAAAATTCAAGCATTAGTTGCTTAATCATTTAAGGAAAAGAAAAAAACTAAGGATCGAGCTAAGGGATCAAAATCAGATATTACATTGGATTCATCTCCCTCATCAAAAGGGAAAAATTCTAAGGAGAAGCCCAAATGTACTTATTATAAAAAACTAGGGCATGCAGAACAACAATATTATAAAAAGGAAATTGATGACTTGAAGAATATTCTTCAAAAAAATCAAATTCAATTGCCTACACCTAGGATAGGTGGTTATTCCTTCTCTCCATCCACATCATCTTCATATTCAAAAAAGGATAAGAATAAGGGTGTGGCACTCATTGTTTCTACAAACAACACATCACACAAGAGGCTTCTTGATTTTAGGGCATTGCACCACATGGCTACATCTAGGGAACTATTTTCCACATTTGAGCCTTGTTCATTCGCACAAATATTGATGGTGAATAACACCTATATGTCAACTCTTGGAAAAGGATCTTTTGAAATTGGAGAAGGAACATTTAATGGTATACTTTATGTACATTTCTTATCCAATAATCCATTTTGTATTTATCAGATTACACATATAGTGGCTCGAGAAAAATAGTTGAGTTCACACCAAATTTTGTGATCATCAAAGATTTGAAAAGTAGAGATACCATTTCCATGAGTCATGTTGATAATGATTTCAAATTGTATAATTCCTTTTCTTTCTTTGGTTTTTTTGACTTAGATGATGGTTTGAGTGTAAATGACATTGATACCTTCAACACACATAAAGAGATACATTTTGGTTATTTGAAACTTGGAGTTCTATCCTCCTTATTGGTTCCTTCACCTTACACTAATATCACATCTCCTTCATATTTTCCTTCTTTAGTATTGAGTGTTCCTACATCATTGGTTTCTCATGATTCGGGACAAAAGGATATTCACATTTGTGTTTCCACTACAATTGATAAGGATGATTACTTGTGTAGAATATCAAACTTGTTTAGTGAATCTCATTTTACAAAGTTAGTAGGCACCTTTGATGGCAATCGCGTCAATGTTGTCAACCAATCTACATCTTTGATTTTTGTTCTACATCAGCCTTTGCATGGACATTTGAACAACTTTCTGATATTTCACTATTATCTTTGGATCTTATGCATCATTCAGAAACTTTCATTCTTCTCAAATGGAAATATTTCATGCACCTATCTATATATTTTGTCTTCTTCCACAAGGAATAAATGTTGTTCAATGTTTAAGGATCACATTTTGCTTTCTTCTTTAGGCATCACTCAACATTGTAGGTTTTATGATCTTATGGGGGAGCTCCATAGTCTATTTTTTCTCTCTTATGGGGGAAATATTTCATGTACTTATGTGATAGAATTAGACTTTGGGGGGTCATCATGAGTGCTTCTTCTATTTTCTTCACTTGTGAGCATGATCATAACCTAAGCTAAACCTACCAAATCCATACTAAATAAACCAATATTTAGCTAGTTAAGTCAAACTCCCAATAAAATACTTGAAAACATCAAATAAAGAAGCCATTAAACATAAACAAAGAAGAAATACTTAAAGGAAACTAATATAATATCGCAAACCTCATCCCATTGGGGGATTGGTGTTGCATTGGTGTCGAATGTCAGCCCTTTCCCAACCCCTTAGATGAAACAAGCTTTTAAACGGATTTCATTGATGAAGATTGATGAAAATGGATGAAATGTAAGCTAAAATGGATACAAAGCTAAGCTAGAATGATGTTGAATGCTAAAATGCTAATGGATATGGCTCTAAAATTTAGTATAGTCTAGTTTCTCTATATGGAAGTGGATCCTTTTCTCATAGAAATGAGGAGTATTTATAGGAGAGATGGTTGAATCAATGGCCAGGATTGATTTGATCAATCAATGGATGAGAAGAAATGAGAGGAGATGGCATGGATCAAGGATTCTCATCAATGGATGAGTTCTAATGCAAGTTGAAAAAGATCAAGGATTTAATCAATGGCTCTCATTGATTCAAAGAAGCACACTTCCTAAAAATTAGGAAGTTTGTTACAAGAATATTCTATTTTGGAGGAGTTCAAATGGTGGAATATTCCCTTGCAAGTGGGAGGGTGAGAGAAATTGGCTATTTAGATAATTAAAACAATGTTTTAATTGTGCAAGATGGAGGAAATTAAGATTATCATTAAATAATTAACTTATTTAATGAAAGGGGTGTTTAATGGCATTTAACTAAATAATAAAGATTATTTAATTAAATGAGAAGACATAAGCAATTTAATTAAATAATTTGCATTACCTAATTAAATAAGATGAAAGTTAGCGTGAAAGGGGATGAATTAGCCAAATAATATTGATTATTTGATTAATAGGAGAAAATGATAAATTTAGTTAAATAATGAAGATTATTTAATTAAACGATCAAAAAGAAGTGATTCAGGACGAAATGGCATTAGTAATCAAATTCAAATGTGCAATATCAGTCAAGACAAGTTTAAGTGTCTACATTTTTCCCCTCTTTGAAGCGAGGTACTTGTTACATTGGTTCAAAGACTGATGTTTTTTGGATCAATGTTGTCACTCAGATCAAAGATTTTAAAAAAATTCTTGATTTTTTGGATGCCCCATTGTTGCCCCAATGAAAAGAATTATGCTAGTATACTACCCCCTCAAGAGATCGAGCGGAAATTTTAATTTTTAGGTCAAGATTGTGACAAATATTCAAGATCATTTCGGCTTAGAGAGGATGTAAAGATACTTCTTTAGAAAGATCGAATATTTGATGTAGACAAATTTTATTATGGATAGACAATCATCGGCCATGGCTAACCTCATGTATATTTTGATATATATCGCACAGATTTGATACTTGGATAGAAATGTTAGTAGAGATAGAAGAATGAGAAGAATAGGATGGATAGAAGAATGAGATGGATATTGATTAACCCTTATTTTTTAGATTAATTCAAAAGTCCAACAAGTCTATGATTCTGTGATACTTTATTAGATATGGTGATCAAATTGATGGTTTGCTTGTCTCAGGGATTGGGATACTTCATCATTTCATTCCTTATTTTTGATATAACACATAGACACGATGCATCAAGGTATCAATAACAGGATGGATTTGTATCTAGTGTGATGGACTTTGACTCTACAAACAGATAGGAGTATCCTTGCTCACACCTTACATACAAAAACCTTGTCAGAATGTAGTTTAGAAGTTTAGAACATTTTGAACCAAAGCATATGCAATAGTCAACAATTTATTCAAAATGACCTCCCTACACACAACAAAGCAAGTATTTTCCAAGGTTATTTTACAAGAACATCCAACAAGCACAACAAATGAAAAATAATGATCAATGCCCCATTCCTTTCTCTCTAAATGTTTTTAAAAGACATCATCAAGAGGTCCTCGGAATGGGTCAATAAGATAAATCATAAGAAAAGATTAAAATGAACAAACAAACGATGTTATTCATATCTCTTGCCAAGGTGATTTAACTAAAATATTTTTTAATGATTATGTCCATTGTAGGAAGGATGCATCCTAGGACATGTTATTGGATGTTTTGATTAAGACTAAGTGTTTGATAAGTTGTTGATACAAAGGTTAACCGACTTGTTTACTCACGATCAAGACTTTAGATTCTTACATTCAGGTTTTTACTTTACGAATTTTCACACTTGTTTTACCAAAGGTTGAAAGTGATGATCAATTTATTATGGGTGAAAGTTTATTTCAAGTGAAATCAAAATGGGATGGGTGGTTTTGGACTTTTTGGAATATTTCAATGTTTTTGATGCTGCAATATTTTGAGGCTATTTTGGTCCTTTTGGTTGTATGTGAATGTTTAGGTTTTTAGGATATTTGAGGTTGTTTAGGATTTTTTGAATGTTTTCCACTATTTTTGGTTTTTTAAGTTTTGACCAAGACCTAAGAGGGACTGACCTACGGCCTTGGGGGCTCATCAAAGATTAGCCTTGCCTAGGTTATACACACAGAGACCGCGTAGTTTGACAACTATGTTTTTGATTTTTTGAATTTTTGCCCTGTTTAGGGATGTTTATGTGATTTGGATATTTTGGTGTTTTCAAGATATTTTGAATGTTTTGGATTTTTGATTAATTTTGCAAGTGTTATTGGATTTTGACGATTTTACAACTATTTTTGGATTTTTGGATAAACGAAACCTAGATCACGATGTTGATGTCATGTTATGAGATACAAGACATGGATCAAGAGTTATTTTAAAAACAAGAGTGCAAGAACCTGCCTCCAATGTCTAGCAATATTTCATAGGTCAATGGTAATGTATATGCAAAGAGTTTAATAGAGTTTTATCATGCTAGATATGGACTATGGGACTTCATGAGACAAAATGATAAAGACCTTGTGAAGAGCTTGTCATGAATAGAGTTGAAGTATATGCTGAACCTTTATCAAGATCAAAATAAATTGGAAGATCTGGATAAGATGAATTGGATGGATGGAGGAGATATTGGATTTATTATAAATTGGATGAGATGCTTACATCTAAAAAGGATCATATAGATGCTCAATTCTACTCATGATGCCTATTTTCTAGGTTTTCATCATAGTACATGCCCAAAGCGCCACCGTAGTGATTTTTAGTGGAGGACAATTTTTTTATTTTTTTTACTATTTTCTCAATTTTTTATTTTTTTATTTTTTGAAGTTTTAAGCTCGTGTTGAACCACTTGGTGGTACTGATATAGATGAGACCATCATAATGTGGCAATAATATTTTGCTTGAAGAAGTTGCTTTGCTAAGATACGAGTACTTGAATGCAACTTTGGAGAACTTTGATCTACCTTGTTGATACTGGAATTAACCTTGTCTATGTGCGCACATCATGATAGAGTGCCTTCAGAACCCTTATGATGAAGGTAGTTTCCAACTCTCGGTCAATGCAAGAATTGGATATCATGAGTGGAGTGTACAGTGGCATGTATGAAGGAATATGAGATAGATCGGTTGATAGCTTGGAACGTTTGATTCTCCAAACTTGGGAAGATGAGAAATGATGAGTAGATATAGTAGTTTTCATGAAATTAGGACCAACCACTTTATATACTTTGTTCACCGCTTGAGAAGCCTTCTTTTGTATTTACGGACGTCTTTGATGGATACGTTTCCCTTTTTGACTAAATGCCCCATAGTTTCTTTGATTGATGTAGTATGATTGGGATGATTTTCTTTTGTATTCTTTGGTATCCATTTATATTTTCTTTGTCCTCTTTGCTTTAATGTTTCATTTTCTTTGATGATCTTCTCCTTGCTTTGATAGGAATCTTTCTTTTTGTGTTGGTCCCAATTCATGTATGAGATGATCTAGGTGTGTGATGATTCATGTGATATGGCTAGTTGTAGTGTTGACAACACTTTCATCATAAGGATCCTTCATGCACCCTTTTGTTGATGATTGCATTAGAAAAAAATTCCCCTAGCTTTGTGAAGGTACTTCTAACATGCTTTGATTCTATTGATTTCAAGATGTCATTAACAAGGCCTAATCCTTTGCCCTGATAATGTATCCTCTTATCAATGGCCACTGAATATAACTTATCATGAACACATGATATTGTTATGGGTTCTTGTTGTTCAGGAATATTAATTGTTTGCTCTAATTCCATGACATCTTTATTTGTTGATACCACTTTAGAAGATGTTGGTGTTGATTCAAAAGATGATGATGTACAATCACTGTAAGAATCAAGAATATCGATCGTTGCTTGCTCTTGTGTGGGGATATCAAGAGTGGTAGACCCTTGTTTTAGATGAAGAATGTCTATATGTCCCTTGGAAGGAAGCATCTCATGGGTGTAGGTGGATGTGTCTTTGAAAGTATGGATAGATTGGAAGATGTTCATCAAGTCATGATAGCACTTTGGGGAAGTGAGTTCTCCCTCTTGACTCATGGTAGAGCAACTATCACTTCTGGATTAGAGAATGTTATGTAGATCATGATAATGTTGTGGGAGAATGAGATCTTGATCTTGACTTGATTTTAACATACTTTTGTTATACTCAGGAGCCTCCTCTTGACATGACTATTGAGTAGATGGTATATCATGGATAGAGGACTCTTTGCTAGTCTTGATATATTCGGATGAGGTGGTGGGGTTTTTTTTTTCCTTAGAACTTCCTTGATGTGCTTTGGATTAGGTTCTTGACATGGATCAAGCTCAAAGGATCTTTGGATATCATGCAGATATAAGGGTGGTAGCTCTTGGCATAGATTCTTTGCATTAGGTATAAGTGTTGGATTAAGGGTCTCTTGATCATCAACTAGTTTTGACTCAGGTGTTGGCTCAAAGGTATCTTGATCATTAATGTTTTCAAATGATGTTAATATGTCTTGAAAGGAACCATTGCTATATTTTGGTGCAAGATGTTGATCATGTTTTGGAAAATACTCTTGATGTACATCTTTTTTCTCCTTATGTGAGGTATCTAGACATTGTCAATATGATCATCTAAGATTGAATCTTGATCATTATCATCAACAGTTATTGTTCCTTGATCAATGAGGTCTTGGATGAGGTTCTTGAGTTTGATACAATCTGATGTGTCATGACCTTTTGTGTTGTGGTATTTGCAATAAGCATTATCATCATACCATGAGAAATTGAAGCTAGGTTCACCCCCATTTAATGACTTTGGAAGATTCATAAGTTTAGCATGGACTAGCTTGTTTAACGCTAATTCAATTGGCTCCCCTAAAGGAGTGTATCCACGTTTGGTAGTGTTGTTGGATTTCAAGCTTTGTTGTGATTGAGGTGTTGGTTGATTTTGTGTTTGATATGCAATGTTTTGATGTACATCCATGTTTTGATGATCTTGAAGATGTTGTTGATGTAAATCAATGTTTTGATGATGTTCATGGTCTTGTCGATATAAATCAATGTTTTGATTATTTTGATGAGGAATGTATTGATTTTGTGATGGCATGATGTTTTGACCTTGATAGTGATATTGTTGATGATTTTGTTGGATGATGTGTTGTTGAGGTATGAATGAATCCTTCCCAAAGTTCCCCATGTATGTATTTAACATGTTCAAGTCTGATATGTTTATGTTTGGGATGTATTGTTCTTGTGAACCAATGTTGTGATGAGAAAGACTCATGCTTGGATTTTTTAATTAGATATTGGTGTTCTAACACTAACTCATTTGACTGCAAAATCCGACGAAACTATCTGACGAAATATGTATAATTTGATGTATCATCGGGTGCTTCTAAAATTTGGTGTGTAATTTTCAATTTTTTGAAAGTTTATCCCCGACGTTCATTGAGATTTCGACAAACCTGAGGTTCGTCGAAATGTCGGCTATCATTTTTGTCGAATTTTTGACAAACATAAAAAATAGAAAAAATCAAATTGTGGCCGACATAAAGAAAAGTGAGTTCGCGCCTGATTTGTTGCTACAGTGCTTTTTACTTGAGACAGTTTGCGGAGAACTAAGGATGATTTTCTGGGGAAAAAAAAAAATTCAAGAAGATATCGCCAAGTTGAGGGTAGTCATTGTCTTTTTGCAGAATTCAGTTGTGAAGTCAGATTTGTAGTTCCAGGTTTGAAAATCATATTTTAAAGCAACATCTCATTATATTTCATTTTTAGGGGTTTAAGGTTTTGAAAATTTCATGTCCATATTTTGTTGTGTGGAATCACCATAAGATCACAACCAAGGAACAGATTCTTGTGACTATAATTATGTGATCCATAACTCTATTGGTCATGTGGCACAGTTGTGCTATAACAAATACAGGATGCATTCATGTGTGACCCAAGTTTAATGTGGATATGTTGTGATAGAAATGGAGGCACTCATATAATGTAGTTAATTCAGGTTGTATAATGTAGGTGTCAATCATCATTGGGTGCATTCAGGTTGTCTCAAGTTTAACAGGTTAGGATGTAATTATAGCATGATCGAAGAGTGATTACCTCTTGCTGCAATAAAGAGCCTATAACTCTGGTTGATATGCAGAGTGGTTGTGTTATATCAATTATGTAGTGCATTCAAACACAACCCATGTTTAATGGGCTATTCTAGAGAGTGATCAAGATTTTCTAAACCTTATGAATGTTACTTGACATATATTTGCATAATCTCAAATTCCTTCAGAGGCTTTTGAAGTATCAATGTATCCTATATAGGGTTTATAATGATTTCTTTTAAAAATAAATAAATGATGTATTTCCTGTAATTAGATAATGTGGAGATCTAAATCTGCCCCATCACACTATCCTCTTTGGCACTGTATTCATTACTCCAGCTACTAGGGTTTTGCATGTGACATCTTTAATATCTTCATGACCGTGGCTTTTAAATAGATCTCAGTCTTTGCTTTAATCCTTTTCATGGTAACCCTTGAGTTCCATAATCCACCTTCAATCTCTTCTAAGAACGTTGTCTTAAGCTAGACTGCATAGTATGCATATAAAGCAAGTCCTTCATACCTGCCATTGTTCCAAACCACCACTCACTCCTTGCTTAAAATGTTGCCTCCATAAGCACAATAGCATGTTTTAAAATCATGGTTGCCCGATTGATTGACCATTAAGGTCACCACTTTCATCATGAAGATACAATGAGATTTTTGTCTTCAAACTCAAGGCATTGTGCAAGATAACATTGTGAATTGTTTGTTGCGTACGATTTGATTTTCTTGCACATTTACTGATTTTCTAACTTCCTTTAAGACTGGGTATTGCACCCTCAGCTGCAATCTCAAACAACTCACTCACTATCACTTGAAGATTCATTTCATGAGCATCCTTCTATAAAATCAAACTATGCCCTATAGACTGCCTACTTACTACAGGGGACTCATTGTTTCATGGTATTGTAGTTTTTAAGATCCTTCAACCTTATTGACACTACTTCACAGTCCACAAGGTATTATTCACTATTCTCCCATCTTTGATGAGTCTCAAAACACTACTCAAACATGAAATCCACTACCTCCATTATACATTAATGACTAAGAATAAACATTGAACCTATGATTACCACTGTTACTTCATTTGGACAGTCATTCCCTGATTGCATTTGCCTTGTCTAACAATACCAAAAGCATTTGAAAAACCATTAAGGTCAGCAAGGGGGTAAGAAAACTCACTGTTAAAATCTCCACTTTACTATGCAAGGTTTGAGCTTTATTATCTTGTCACTGCTTAGCCTCTTTTTGACTATCACATCTCAAGTGATTGTCATTCTTCTTACCGCAGATTGCATTTACAAATGTCACTAAGCTACATAGTGTGCTTGTTATTGGCTACAATCTTTAGATTGCAAGATTTTGTTATTACCTACAATGTCTCAATTTTTTTGGTATTGCAACCTCACTAATCCGCTATAGTTATTGTTTATGTTTCTATGGAGGCCTAGGGTTTGTACCCTAATCATGCTCTTACCAATGCTTCTATTGTTTTTTCATTAGGGTTCTCTCAATGTTGAGGGCCCTAGGGATAAGCTCGTCATAAGAAGTGACACATTGCATTTTTAACTTAAAGGATAAATCCGTATTGACATTAGCAATGATGATTCTGACTTGTTGCTCCTTAGGAATGGGTCACTTGCTCTTACTAGCTCGCTACCTCCATCGTTGTAGGAAGCTTGCGATCAAGTTCAATATTCTGATTTTAGGAGTCTTAACGGTTGGAAATCATAGTAAAATCAGAATTTAATAAGTTTTGGAATTAGCATTTTAAAGTGTTTTTTGGGGTCATTAACTTCAGACTATCTTCTCTTTTGCAGGGGCGATTGCATGCCAAATTTTTTTGGTGTAAAATATCAGAATTATTAAATTATGTTACCTATCTATGAATACAAATTATTGGAGTGTGAGTTTGATATTTTTTGAATATCTAAATAGTCAAGCTTGGTAAAGAAAAAATCATGTCAGATAATATTAGTCCAGAACAAAATGAAGAGACACTTGATAGATTGTGGGCTAGATTGAAAAGAAAGGGTGATGGAAAATGTTATTGTCCTTGCAATAATTG
>VDFB02086081.1:75986852-76004178 GCA_007258455.2 Sequoia sempervirens | reverse complement strand
AATTATTTTTCCTTTATTTTTAATTGCATGTATTTTTTGTTTATTAGATCTTATTTTATGAATATACGCAAATATAATTTTACTTCTACATTCATTCTATACCTATTTTTTCATGATATTTTAACATTCATTTTCTAGAATATTAGATCAATCTCACACATATAAATATGAAACCTCAAAATTTTAAAATAATATTCAAGTTTTCCCACTTCAATTTATCATTTATGTTATTTGAATTAAAATATTTTAAATCATACTCTTAATTCATCTAAAAAAGAAAAACAAATTGATATATAATTTTTTATTAAATACATTTAAACTTATTTTCTGATTGTATAAATATCTTCTTTATTTACATTTGGACTGTTTATTTACAATATATAGTATAAATATGTGGTAAGACTGGTATTATCATCAAGGTACATATGCACCTCCCCTGAATAATGTTTTATTTTGCACCTCGCATCTAATTAATACTAGGCTCTTCCCTAATAAATGTTTTTTATTTTGCAAAGGACAAGGTCGCATGGGTCAGAGATCAATCAGTCTCCGGTGATCTTAGTTGTTCGCCATCCCGTGATGACCTACCAGCTGATCGCGATTATCACTCGTGTTTCTTATAGGTACTCAGCCTTCCCACTAAATGCTTTTATTTTGTGAGGACAAGTTCGCATGGTCATAGATCAATCGTCGTATCATCTCAGTTGTTCCCCGCCATCCCATGATGACCCCACCACACTATCTTTGTTGATTGTGATATCACGGGCGAGTGCCACGTGTCTCATCCGGTGAAGTCGAAGGAATGATAAATACTTTGATGGGGCTTTAATACATTATGCCGCGGGTTACTAAAGTAGTTATAAGATGCACGTGTTTTAAATCAACGGAGATGTTATAATCCCGATAGAAAGGTGCTCGATGGTTAATAACAGGCTAGTGACTGTGTTGAATGAACAGTGATTACATGGTTGAGATCCATGGTTGCCCGCCATCGCGTGATCAAAAGTTGCGAAGTTCTTTATTGATTGCGATATCACGGGTGCCATGTCTCATCCGTAAAGTCGAAGGAATGATAAATACTTTGATGCGTCTTTAATACATTATGCCGCGGGTTATATTTATTAATGTCTTAATATTAGTTTATAAATTGAACATTAATTATAAATATTTTAAAATCAATTAAGTATTTCAATCTAAAATTTTAATATTTGACATTACAAATAAAATTAAACTAAATTCTAAAAAAGGTTAAAGTTAAATGTCTCAAACAATGAAAAATGGCGCAGACAAGCGAGGAGGAGTGAAAATTTATAGTCAGAAAGCATAGGCGTTGGGGCGATTCGGATCTGGTGGAAGGTGTCAAACCATTTGAAAAGGCAAGCAATGCAGCAGAATCGCATAAGTTAGAACATATTCCACAGTGAGTTTTTGAAAATGGAGGTTGGGTCGACAAATGCCTTCCTCAATACAAGTAGAGTTAGTGTCGGAACAGGTAGGATAGGCCACTAGAACAAAATCAAATCCCTCCAGGTGCCAATTGGAACTTAGCAGAAAAACCAAACTACAGGAGTAGGCGTGGGTGGTTCCAGGAAGAGGACTCAAATGGAAAACGGCTAGCCACCAAATGGAAATCAAATGGAGGTCATCTTCAGAATCGCACCAACAAAGTATGGCAAAAGAAAAACTCAATCAATCCTAATCAGACCACCTTCGCCAAGACGTCTCAACCTTTGGGTGAGGAGGTTGAATTTGGAAGAAGAATGAATAAGAGAGATCGCGATCTTCTACGCAGAAAATTAAATCGCAAAGACTATCAATCCCGAACATTCCAGGACACGAAAATGCGGCCTAGAGGTCACAAACTATTCCAAATTCCAGCAGAACTAATAGAGATATGGGTAGCGAGGCTTTTGGACCATGCCCTTTTTGGTAATTGGATTGGTCCAGCCAGTTTAAATGAAGAGATCAAGGCCTAGTGGATGAACAAATATCCAGATCAGGTAAGTGTTACTCCTCTCCCGAATTCCTTCTTTCTGATAGAATGTATAGATTTAAACCTGAAATTGGAAATCCTAGAAGGGGACCCTCTGTTTATGAATGGACACTGGTTTTAAACTACATAAACTGGCAAGCCAACTTTGATCCATGGAATCACCAAGTGACCCAAATTCTGATCTGCATTAAACTAGTTGACCTACCAACAAAATTTTGGAACCTTGAAGCTATGATGAAATTGGGTGATGCCCTAGGAGTCTGTATTCGGGTAGATGAAGTCTTCATTAATGGAATAGGTGGATCGAAACCTTGTGTTCTAGTCAAAATAGATGTGGGAGTGGGGATATATAAAACCCTTGAGATACTAACAAAATTTTGAAGTTGGCAGCAAGAAATTGAAGTCTGGGAGGGTTCACGATCAAAAAATTGCCTCTTTAGGAAGACACTTCAAGAAAGCACCTCTAAAAAGCCAATAACAAACAATGCCTTTAATATCACACAAAAAGATCCTATGAAGGCCCATCCATTGCATTCTAATGTGGAGGATAGGTCTATCCTGGGATCAGTCATTCCAACTAGAGGAGAAAATGATGTCCCTCTGGTGGATCGACTAAGTATCCCAACCATGGAGGTCAGAAACCCTTAGAAAGAAAATATGCAGGCTGAACAAGCCCTCATTGCGCTCATGGACGACACCCATATTCTTCAGAAAGTGATCCAACACAAGTTGAAGGAATTATTTGTCAATAGTGTTGAAAGTGGGCGTTCCCTTCCCCCATTTGTTCCTCCAACTCAAACGACCTCACAAAATGTGTTAGCAAGTTCTGTTATTCCTCAGACAGAAGAAGTAGACGGGAGCCAACAATCTAATGAAGAGGAAGAGGGCCAATTAGTAGATGAGGCAGGCAAGCTATGGGAGGAGGCGGAAGAAGGAGAATTATTGGAACTGAGACAGTTGCAACAGTCATAATCAAAACTGAAATATCCTAACATTAAGCTAAAATTAAGCAAGGGAAGGAAATCAAACAAGGAAAAGTTAGTATTGGTTGGCAATGCCTCTAGGAAAAAGAAACCGATACTAGGGAAGGAGGGCATCCTTCCCTCGGCAGAATGAGGATCATTACCTGGAATGTCAGGGGTGTTAACGCCCCTGATAAATGGCGCATGGTCAAGCGCCAAATTGACCAATCAAATGTAGATGTGGTGCTATTGCAAGAAATAAAGTGGAGCAAGGAAGAAGGTAGCAGGAGGTTGGACAAATGGAAACAATGGAATGGTCAACTTCTCGAGGCCTCAGGGGCTTCTGGGGTCTGGGGGTTATATGGAATCCCTTCACAATGATAGGAGTAGTAGAGGAAGAAGCTGAGAATTGGCAAACAATCAGACTTAAAGACGTCATAAGAAACCTATCTTTCTTCTACATTAATGTCTATGGCCCAATCTCCACTGAAGGAAAAAAGAGACTTTGGGACAATATTTCTAGAATAGTAGAAGGCAAAAGATCAGAGATAGGGATCATAGCAGGGGATTTCAATGCCACGCTAAACAACACAGAAAAATAGAGAGGGTCAGGAAGAACTACGGTTGTCCAAAGGGACTTTCAAGAGTTCTTGGACAACAACACCCTCTTGGATATACATGCAAGAAATGGAATATGTACCTAGTCCAATAGGAGGAAAGGTTTCACTAATATTGCAGAAAGACTTGACAAATTTATGTTGTGGGGGGACTAGGGGGAGCTAGAGGGATCACATGAGGCACTAATCCTTCCCTTCATTGGTTCAGACCATTTCCTAGTCCAAATTTCCTTTGGCCCTGTGGAAGCACCAAAGGGAAGCTCGTTCAAATTTGAATATATGTGGCTAAGAGATAGAAATATTCCAGATCTAGTGAAGACTTGGTGGAATGAAGAAAATCTCAATGGGATAATAGATCTTCTCAAAATAAGCAAAAAGTTGAGTTTTATAAAGGTGAAGTTGAAAGAGTGGAACATAAGCCACTTCAAAAACATCTTCCAGGAGAAATCCAGAATAGAACAAGATATCCAATCTCTCATTGAGCATGTGATTGACAGAGGCATGGATGCTGTAGGTTTTGAGAATGAAAAAAATCTGAAAGGAGAACTGGCTGAAATTCTCAAGAGGGAAGAATGTTATTGGTGCCAAAGGGAAGTGCGGCTCAATGAAGGGGACAAAAAAACAATTTTTTTTTCACAAATCAATAATGGAAAATAACAACAGAAAGAGGATTCTAGAAATCAAAAAATCCAATGGTGATACAACTCAATCAACTACGAAAGTTAACAAGGAGGCGGTTTGTTTCTTTGAATCCCTGCTAAACAAAGAGACTCTAGTTAATAGGAGTGATAGGGATTACCTACTAGATGCAATCCCACCCATCATTACAGAATCCCAAAACAAAGCTCTCTATCAAAAAATACCCCTAGCAGAGGTCAAAGAAGCAGTTTTTCAAATGAACCCAGATAAGGCTCTAGGTCCAGATGGTTTCCCTGCGGGCTTCTTCCAACACTTCTGGGATATATTTGGTGAAGATCTTGGAGCAGTTGTGGAAGAATCTAGAAGGAATATGATGATGCTATGGGCTATAAATCATACCTTCCTGGCATTAATCCCTAAAAAGAAAGCCCCTCAATCAATGAGTGATTTTTGGCCTATTGCCCTATGTAATACGGTGTACAAAGTGGTAACAAAAATAATTGCTAATAGACTCAAGAGGGTGCTCAAGGAAGTTATCTCTGAGGAACAAAGTGGCTTTGCTCCTAGCAGATCCATAGTGGAAGGAATCATTATAGCACACGAAACAATACACACTTCCAGGAAAAACAAGGAGGCTTGCATGCTCCTAAAACTAGACATTCTCAAGGCATACGATATGGTAGACATGAGATATCTTTTGGAAGTATTAGGCAGATTTGGATTTAGCCCAAACTGGATAAATTAGGTCAGCAGTTGCATCTCCACTTTGAAGTTCTTGGTTCTGGTCAATGGCACATTGAATGGCTTCTACTCCTCATCCAGGGGCCTTAGGCAGGGAGATCCATTATCCCCGTTTCTGTTCATAATTATGGCAGAAGTGTTGGGGAGGGGGATCAAAAGGTTAAGAGAGGAGGGTAAATGGAAAGGAATACATGTAGAAAATGGAATGAAACCTTCAACCCACTTACAGTTTGCAGATGACACAGTCCTAATGGGTGAAGCAAGCAGGAGGGAAGCAAGATTGATCAAAAATTTCCTAGATTCCTATTGCAAAGCATCAGGGAAAAACATCAACTAGGACAAATCAGAGATTTTCTTCCTAAATACTCAACCAAGTCTTCAAAAGGATATTGCGAGGATCCTAAAACTAAAAATTTCCTCCCTACCAGGATGCTATTTGGGGATTCCACTGTTCGTAGGCATCAACAAAAACTGCTACTGGGATAATCTAATTAGTAACTACAAGAACAAGTTGATCACTTGGAAAGGTAAATGGCTCTCATCAATAGGTAAACTCTTACTAGTTAAATCGGTTCTGTCAGCAATTCTTGTCTATTCGATGTCTTGTCTCAAACTTCCTAAAGCTAATGAAGATGCTCTCACACAAATCTTTAGGAGATTCTTTTGGAGTGGTGTGGGGGAGCAAAATAAATTCCCTCTGTTGGCCTGGGATATGATTTTTCTCCCCAAGAAAGATGGGGGAGCTAGTCTACGTCAACTACCCCTTATGAATCAAGCCATGGGTGCCAAATTAGTTTGGGACATCCATACTAAAGGAAATCAGAAATGGGTTAGAGTTTTGACAAGGAAGTATCTTGACTTAGAGGATCCAAACAAAATCCTCACTGTATTGAATCCCTCGAGAGGCTCTGTTATATGGAATTTTATTCTAGAATGTAGGGACATTATATCTGATCATGTCACTTGGGAAATCTGGGATGGTCTGAGTGCCTCCTTTTGGCATGATTCTTGGGGTGGGAAAGCACCAATTTGTGACACTCAGGGCCTGGAAGAGATAAAAGAGGAAACAACCAGATTATGGGGTAACAAAGTGGCCAATTATGGTATGAAACCAAATAGCCTTGGAAGTGTAAGTTGGGTTTGGCATGATCTTCAGAACCTCAATGCCCCTCAATCTCAGAAGGAAACATTGTCCAAAATCCTCAAAGACATATTTTTTGTCCCATCTAATGGGAAAGACTAGATTAGGTGGTGTGGATCGTTTGATGGAGCATATAAAGTGAAGTTAGGATACAAGGCCAAGGAAATAGCAGTAGATCGTCAGGATTGGCCAAGTAAGCTATTTTGGGGAAACAACTGTCTACCTAAAGCAGGAGTTTTTGCATGGCTAGTAGTTCAAAAATGGATTCTCACGGAGGAAAGATTGGCCAAATTTGGGATACAAGGACCAGGGAGATGTTGCCTCTGCAAAAATCACTTGGAATTGGTAGACCACTTGTTGCTATCCTGTCCATATGCATCAAAGTGTTGGAATCATATAAGAAACAAGCTTAACTTGCAGAGCCCAATTTCATTTGATCTTGCAACCTGGTTCAAAATGTAGCCTCAAAAGAGCAGCAAAGCAATGTTCAGCAACATTTGGAAAAATATCCCCATCACTAGTAATTTGGGAGCTCTGGAAGGAAAGGAACTAAAGAATTTTTCAAGGACATGAATTGAACAAGGACAGATTATGGGACAAGATTGAAAGAGAAATAGTAGAACTGGTTAATGAGGCTGCTAGGAGCAAGGAAGCCAAACACAAAATCTTCACTAGTTGGGACGACTCTCTAATCAAATGCTTCCCGGGTCTTAAACCCCCATCCCTATGTGGAAACAGCTCCCTTCAATCCAAAAAAGCAACAAGAGAGGAAACTACGTGGCAAGTCCCTAATCCTGGCTGGCTAAAAATCAATTTTGATGGCACTGCTCAAGGCAATCCTAGCCCAGGTGGGGCTGGATGTGTAGCAAGGAACTCTGAGGGCAAGGTGATAGCAATGAAATTAGTCTCCTTGGGTAGATGCACAAATAATGAGGTAGAGTTCAGAGTGGCAACAATTGGATTGCAACTAGGAAGAGACTTAAAGTACAGTCAGATCCATCTGGAAGGCAACTCCCTCATTACAATCAATGCAATATGTAAAGGATCCACACCAAATTGGAAATTAAACCATTTGCTTCAACAGATAAAATATTTGTCTGTCGGCTTCGCAGCCTTCAAAGTTAGCCACATATATAGAGAAGGAAACTCCAAAGCAGATGAGTTGGAAAAAGTCGCCTTGACTCAGGCTAGCTAGGAAATAAAAGGACTTCTGACTAGGATAATATTCTAGCACCGGATGTTACTTTGGCGGCCCTTAAACTTTGGAAGGCTGGATCACTCCTACGTCATCCCTGACAAGCATTCTGATGTCGTTGCAATCATTATCCAAAAAGATAAAAAATGAAAATAATTCCTTCATATGATCACCAGCTTTCGCATTAATTTCACACCCAGATTTTGAGTACTCCTCATTTCCGATGTTGCATTCGACATGGTGGTTGGTAGCACCAGGTACATTTGCATTTATATGTCGATATGCAAGTTGTTTTAAAAATCACTAATAGCTTCCTCCACATCTCAAAGGATCCAAACAAGTATTGAGTAAATTTTTTTGGAAGGTGTGAAGAAGAGAAAGCTATGGAGACGCCACTGTCCTTAGAAACAAACAAGCAAATGCAGGATTTTCATGGGGAAATCATGGATAAATGGCTGCAGGGCCTTCTCCACTCCTCTCATCTGCTCATTCTAGTGGCCACTATGTGTGTGTTGGGTCCAGAATTCTTGAATGCATATCACAGAGCGCGTGCCAACACAGAGGTTCCAGAAATGTTCCTTGCAGTTCTTCTTCACATGGGCATTTCCAAAGCCTTAGGTAAGAAATTGACCCAAATGATTTTTGTTCATACTTGGTTGGGTGAGATAGACACAGCGATGGATAATGTGGATGAGGACAGGAAAATTCCTATGCCACAAAACTATTATATGTTGCATGTGAGGGGCCGCGAGGTCATGAAATTTTCGCTGATTCGCACCATAGACCCTGAAGGCTTTGAGAAACTATGGGCATAAAGGGACAAGAACATCTTCTTCCTTCTCAGGGCTGCAAAGCTTACAAAAAAATTTCCAAGGGGTTGGGTCAGAAGGTATGTTGAGGATGAGGAGTTGGAGGATGATTTTGACATTGATGATGTTCAGGATTGGGGCCTGGGTGATGGCAAGGAATGGCAGGAAAATGACCAATGGGACCCAGAAGAGAAAGCTAAAGACCCAGCTCATAGGAAATGCGGCCCCGACTGCCCCACAATTGCCAGCTTCAAGGCATACCTGAAGCACTGTGAATTCGTCGATGAAGAGGAAGGTCTCTGAGGTTTGAAAACATTTCAGAATGGGTCTTGAATATATGTGCATTGTAATGATCTTTTCCCTAGTTTATGAATTTTAGGCTATGTGTCAGTCCCGTGTGTGGGGCATTTTACCATGGTTTTTTGGTTTTTTGATGGTCTTCCTGCAACTATTTTGGCAACCAGATTTTGGCATGTATATGTGTATTGCAAACATGAAGATCTAGTGGTCAATATTATAGAAAAGTCCTGCCAGAATTTCATACTACTTCTACTGTAAATTTTTGGAAATCAATATAGGGTACTACCCCTTGCAGTCTTTACCGACCAAAAAAAAAATTAAACTAAATTCTAATTTTTAAAATCCATAAAATATTTATTATCTATTTAGTTTTACTAATTATCTAATACAATTAAATTAAATTAAATTAAATATTCATTTTATATTAATTAAACAATTATTAATTAGAATTTTAGAATAAATTAAGAAATAAGATCTATATAAAATCAACTTTTCTATTTTTTTTCTTTGTGTCCAAATCATTTCATTTTCAAAAATTATACTAAATTCTAGATATATAATTAAACACAAAACTTTATTCTATTCTAATCCTAACCCTAGTTAAACCCTAACCCTATTTGGACTCTAACCCTTACCCTAATTGAACACTAAATCTAATTGTAATTGACCACTAAGCATAATTGAATTCTACCCCTAAGCCTAACACTAATTCTTATCCTAATTGAACCTTAACCCCAACCCTAACCTTATCCTTGACCCTATTTGAACTCTTATTGAATTCATAACCTTAATTAAACCCCAACCCCAACCTCATCCTCAATCCTAACCCAAATTGAACATTAATTGAACCCTAAACCTAACCCTAAGTGAACACTAATTCTAATTGAACTCTAACTTTTTAGTTGAAAATATTAAAGTGCCTTAGATTTTCCCATTCATCATCATTTATCATTCAATTCCTAATAGAACTCCAAAAATGTATACTTTTATAATGTTTTAATACACACCTAATATTAAGGGTTTAGAGTTTTAGGGTTAAGGGTTTAGGAGTTAAGGGAGGAGATAGAGGAGTGAGTGAGTGACCCATTTACATATTATTATGTTATTCTTCGTCAGTTAAATATTTAGTTACCCATTTACTGTTAGCAAAAATGACCCAAGAATTTAATAGAATGGACTACTCATATAATACCTTGCATTATGGAGCTCAATTCTCTGATATATTACTACTTATCAAATCCTTTGTAAATAATTGTAAACTTATGACTCCATTTAAGCATTTAATTGATTTTCTTGAATCAAAGCAAAAACATAGACACACAATTGAACAAATTCTCAAAAGAAGAATGACAACATCATTAACATTTCATTCAAAATTCACTCAAATCCACATAAGGAGAGAAAATATATAGAATTATACATTTATTCATGCTTATAAGTCATATCTGCATACAATTTAAGATAATTTGCATATATTAATCCAAAACTCAAAATAGGCTATCTATTCTATTCCATCCGCTTGGGGTTTTAACACCAATGGCACCACATATATCACTTCCTCATCGGAGGACATATATCTTTCTACCCATATATTCAACTCAAAACCTAGCTAGAGCTTTCATCAGTTCTCTCCCTACAAATGAGCCTTGAATTCCCTTTTATATGACAAGGGAGCAACAAGCTTCAGGCTCAAATGTAATTTCACCACAAATCTTCATTTGAACAAAATCTCCATTGCATTTGACTTTCATTTCAAAACTTCCCACACATTGAATCTACAAAAAAAAATTACATGAACTAGGGAAAGCTAAAAGAAAAGGGAACACAAATTGTCATCAAAATCCCCTTTCTCGCTATCCACGCAAAAAAACCAGGCAACCAAATTGCCACAAAGGCACCACAACAACTTCTTATTTACCCGCCACCCTGCCCTTACCAACACTCAAACCCCGGTATACACACTCGCTTCTAGTTGTTGCCCAATATGGTAGACCCTCAACCTCCTCTTGTTTCTTGTCCTTGCCCAATACGGTTCTAGTCCGTCCACTTGGGGTTTTAACAGCCAATGGCACCACATATATCACTTCCTCGTCAGAGGGCAGACCGTGATTGAAGCGAGCTAAATACCGACAGTAGTAAGAGTCGGTCTCGGTTACATCATCAGAAGTGTTGCTCGTAAGGTCAATGGGTGAGTGTTGGCATCCAGAGGAGCCATGCCCATACCTTATTTTCCTATCGACACTAGTAATAGAGCACACTGATTGCTTGCCTTTGTCATCTACCAGTTGAGCAACAATGTCCTGGAATTGCAACCTTCTACTACATCTAGTGGGCACAAGCCTGGGCTTGTCAACCAAAGCACCTTCCTGAATAGCAGGACCAAGCTTTTGTGAGCTCAAACAAACAGACCTCCTTACTGACTTACTCATTTTCTCTTATTAGACAAGCACTCAAACTTGATTAGACTCAGAACAAAAAGTGCTCTAACTGCTAGAGGAATGACACTATTAGCAATTAATTCCTCTTGTATTTATTGTGCGAGGTAATGGCAACCTTCATCAATGCTTAGTAAAAATGCATGTGCAAACATGGCAATTTGGCAGTGTATGTACTATCACCGTTTAACTAGAGCTGCATGAGAATCCACAAATCACCCTTCATGATTGCCAACAACATCTTCATACAAATTGAGATCGACTACAAAAGCAAGGAATAATTCATTAATGCTTCACCAGTTGTACGATAAAACGACCACCATGTGTCGTTTTCCAACTTTGAATACTGCCCGCTGATCTCCTGAAGAGTTGGTAGATCAAACGATTTATCTCGAGCTAACTCTGTTTGACATCCAACGAAGCGTCATTCACCTTCCTCATGACCAATAACATTAATCCATGTCGGCAGGTCCTATGAACTTTGCAAACTGAATGGCTAGAGCTATGCATCACAATCTCGTTGACCTCACGGCTTTTAACCAACCTTCATCTTCCTCCTGCAAGCTAGCAAGGAACAACAGAGATTTACATTAGCTTTTGATCTTGGCTGTCAATCTAAAACCATAGGTTATGAGCTCAATAGTGGAGATTGGGCCCCACATTCCATATAGGACACACATCTGCCTTTTGCTGACCTCATGCCAAATAACAAGGTGACACCTTAGGTCTGCGAGTTGGCGAGGTATGATCGAGATCTTCTCCCATATCTTCGAATCTGAAAAAGCTACAAATTGCACGGTTAGTATTTAATGAAAGGCTTTGGCTAAGCTTTCGACGACATGACCATTGGGGTTAATGGCTTAGGCTTACATCACCGGATTAAAATTAAAACCCAACTTTGATTTTAATATTTTATTTCCTCTGCAGGGTTTTATCTCCTAAGTCTCGGTTGGCCCCGTGTTTCATGTTTAAAAAAACAACTTATGTTGTTGTTTGTTGTCCGCCTAGTAATGCCCACTTCTCCTTTTAATGAATGTTTTATTTTGCAAGGGTTGATTTAGTGTTGCTGTTGATCTATTTCCTGCAGATATCAACGGTGCCCACCATCCTGTGATCGAGAATTGAAGGATCACGAAATCATGGGCGGGTGCCACGTGTCCTATCCGGGGGATCAAATTTGTGCTATTGCTAACCAACTACCATTTGATCTGAGTCATTCCCCGCCATCCTACAATGGTGCTTGGGTTGATTGCGGAATCATGGGTGGGCGCCACGTGTCTCATCCGATGAACCCTAAAGAGTAAAGGAAACACTAGCCGACTTTAAATGTATTAAGGGGCGGATTAATAAAGTGTTCTCAAGACGCACATGTTCTAAATCAACGGATATATTATAATCTCACTAGAAAAGTTGCTCGAAGGTTAATGACATGGCTGGCAACTATGTTAAAGGAATGAGATCATTGATGCTCAGGATCAATGGTTGTTCGCCATTGCGTGATCAGACGTTTCAGGATTGCGATATCGTGGGAAACTACCACGTGGACTTCCTTCATAGTGTATGGTAAGTTGGGCCCCTTATCGCCGTGTTGGAAATTGTGTCAGCTTATTTTGAAGGTGGTTGTTGATGATTTGATCAAGCTGAAGAATCAACGACTCGAATTTAAATCTGCATCAAATATGGTTGGAGTTGTTCATGCAGCGTGAAATTGAGCTTCAATGGCGGATGAGATACTTGCTAGCGTAATTTGATCGACAATAAAATCAATTTTCCTGCTTGGTCTATATCACAAAGCATTCAACTATTTTGTGGAGCAGTTTCAGAGCCGAAGGTAGAATTATGAGTTTCTGCAACCAAAATTTGGGAGTTCTGCGAAGAAAGCCATGAGTTTATTTTCTATGCCTCCCGGTCATTTTGCATTTGAATTTGGGAAAGGATTAGCTGGATGTGCTATGAGCTTGTTGATGAATGTGTTAGGGCTATAGTTTAATTATAGTTGTGAGAAATTGCAGTGTTTTGTCTTGTAATTTTCTATCTCTAGTTAGTCCTAGCTATTTGAATTATAACGTTGTAAAGAAGCCCTAGTTTGTTCGAGATGGCACCACCCAAGCAACATTCTGGCCAGACTAAATATTTGAAATGAAACCTATATAATGATTTCCTGGATCAACTTCCCTTGTCAATGAATGATAGGAGGAAGGGATTGGTCCTAATGCGAGGGAAAATCCTGGGGAAAGGGTTAGTGTATAATTGCTCCAACATTGTTGATGCTAGGGTTCCCCTCACTGGCTTGGAATTGTTCAGATTGTGGTATAGACAGAGAAATTTGCCTCACCCTTTTTCAAATGGATGGATGTATGATATGGGGAAGTTGGTGGTACCAAATGTATTCCCTGATGTAGACCTGCTTAGGAAAGTGGCTGCAAGATATGACCCTATTACACGGATAATCAGGGACAATGATGGAAAGGTTCTATTGAGCATTAACAGAGAAGAGGTCCAACATATTTTTGACATGATTTCCTCAGGCCAAAGGAGACGAAGCTAGAATTGAAGGTTTACCATAACTGGGGTGACATTATCCCATACCCAGTTAGCACTGTCTTGAGAGTATATGGTTTTCAGGGAGCCCTTCATATATTGCCATACAATGTGCCACCAAGAGTGGGATTTGCAGAATTTATGTGGCAGATAGGTTGTATTCATGAGGAAAACCTCACTGGAAGGGGTAAGGGAACATTTTTCCCAGATTATATAGTGGTGTCTGATTTTGTATTTTCAAAGGGAGGTTGGATGCATTTTGATAATTTTTTTAATGATTACCATTTGAGGTGTGGACCAAAGCGGTAGCATGATCCTGAGGGTTTCTTTGCTCTTTTCAGACAAAGAATAAAAGCTGGAAAATTTGTGCATGAGTTCAATTTCCCTGAAGACTTGATTAGAAATGAATTTGATTTGAATAGACAGGAGTTGAAAAAGGAGAAATTGATAGCTTATGGTAAGCTACTAGATGTTGTGCACAAAATGGATCCAAAATATGATCCATTGTTGGAGTTCAGTCCCCACCATAAGAAAATTGATTTTCTTATGGGAAACTTCAAGGAAATTATGGGCACATTGAGGAAAAAAAAGGTAAATTTAGAATTGAGTCTAGGTGTACAAGAGCAAGGTGCCATACCAATTGAAACAAGGCCAACATACTAGCCTACGGAAAGGTGGCCCATTTACAGGAGGAAAAATGATAGTAGCAGTGATGAAGAAGAAGTGGACAAAAAAAGAAAACAGATTATGAAAGTGCCTCCACAACCAAGTCCAAAATTCAAAGTGCTTGGGGAAATCAAAATTATTGATTTAGAATCATCACCGGAAGACAATCCCTCATCACCACTATCCGATCCAAGCCCTAAGAGGCAAAGAATTGATCAACCACAGGAGGATTTGATGGATGAGATTATTGTTACTAATCAAGACATGAAAGTTGGTATGCCTTCCCCTCCTAGGCTAGCTGAATTAGTTTTATCTGATTTAGATATGAAAGGTAAAAGTGTACAAGATGCAAGAATGGAGGCATGCAAGGAGTTTCTAGATGACAATACATTTGTAAAGAATCCTATATTCTTGCAATTGGTATGGAGGATGAAGTTTGAAGAGTATCAAGATAAATGTAGGCAGAGAAGAGAACTAAGGCCTGATAGGTCATACTAGGAGAATGATGAGGAGGTAAAAGTTGAATTAATGGAAGAATTCAAGAACATCACTCCTAAAGAAGGAAGAAAACTGGTGAGTTAGGCTGGTGTATTAATTCTACCTGAATGGGACATTGCAGATGCAATAGCCTTTAATGCTATGATGAAGTCTAAGAATCCCTTTCAAGACTCTGAAGAAGAGGTCAAGGCAGCATTGGAAAACTCTGCTTTCAGTGAGGAATATGAAACTCTGGCAATTTTGGCATTGGCCCCATAAGGGAGAAAACCAGATGTTTCTGATATTAATCCAAATTTCAAGGGAGGATTGATAATAAAGAGAGCTTTAGAGACCTCAACCATTGAGCACTAATTTGACTGTGAATGTGGCCAAATTGGCCCAAAAGACTATTCAAAAGGGAGGAAGTTGAAAGGAAGAGCTTAATGGAAAAATATATCCTTTTGATTGAGGGTACAACAAGATGCAACAGAAAAATGTTAAGTTGCAAACTGAAGTGAAGAGGTTTAGGTATAAGTAGATTGGGGAGACATCAAGTGCTCCAAGAACTAGTACATTACTTTCCACAGTAGGGTCAGTGCCTCTTGCTTCTCCAATTGTTTCCACACTAGGATCTCCCAGTCAAAATCCTGTCCTCACCCTTTCTTTAGAGGAAGTTGAAGAAGAAATAGAGTGCTCTGTCAATCCTACAAAGAAGCAGCGCTTGCAAAAAATTGATGAATTGCAAGAATCATTAAAGAAAAGTGAGGAGGGATCTCTTTTAAAGAAAAAATAAATTGTTACTATTGTTTTGAGGCATTTAAATGAAAAGGTTGATAGAAAATTGCTATTTATACATTCTTTATATTCTTTACTGTTAGCAACAATAAAGAATATTGATAGGGATTACGAAGTAGCGATACCAATAATTGAAAATTGGATCCCTAGGGCTAGTGATCTGGATATCATGTATAAGGCATGAAGGTTTGATATAAATAATAGGCCCCAATCATTAAAGCCTACTCATGTGTTAGTAAAATCATTGCAAGGTTTTCAGACCTTACCAGATGACTTGAGTAGGAAGATTAGGGAGCTAGTGAAGAATTTCAATGATTGGGGTAACACATTGTTACTTGATATAATTGACGAGTAGGGGAAAATCAGGTCATTTCAACAATGGTAGGCTCAAGCAAGTGAGGCCATCAATGATCAAATCAATTCAATTTGTGATGACTCAAACTATGATTTGTTGGTGAGCTGTATAGACAAAATCATTAGTACCAGCTCATTTTTGGAATCTTTTGAAAGGGATGCAAATTAGGTAGCGGTAAAATACACACCTTATAATACCAAGGTGGATGAGGTAATTAATTTTGACTGGACGACTAATGATGAGTACCAGAATTGGGTAACTAAATATTTGACTGAAGAGTAAAAGGAGTGAACTACTAATAGGTGGCATATCAGATGTTGTGGTTGTAATGGTTCCAGTTTTGTGTTGACGGCTTTCTCGGTACGATT
The DNA here is from genome assembly GCA_007258455.2 of Sequoia sempervirens. NCBI lineage: Eukaryota > Viridiplantae > Streptophyta > Pinopsida > Cupressales > Cupressaceae > Sequoia > Sequoia sempervirens. The sequence continues at coordinate 75,988,144 of VDFB02086081.1, read as the reverse complement.
TTCTTGTGGTTTTTTGCATCAACGTTCCTCAGCTGATATGATGAACAAGAATATTTCTCAAGGTGGTGGCTGTTGTAACAAATTTTGGAATATCACCAGGTGCTACAATTGACTGGTGACAGGTGTTCTTTCTGGCCCGGTGCTTGTTTTCTCCTTCATTTTCTATAACAAGGATTTCAAGGCCAGAAGTACGGGTTAGCAAGTTAGATAATTTTTGTCGAGTCTAGGTGAAGTTGCAGAGCAAATTGTAAAGTCAGATGGTTTTAGAGAAATGCAATTTAGGTTTTAAGTCATTCTGTAACAGGTTTTGAGTTCATAGAGATTTAATGTTGTATAACAATACTAGCATTTGAGTTGAAATAAAAATTCGAGCTCATGTCTCTCCATTGTACATGCATATCTGAACTTTGAATGAAATAACTAAGGGTTGTTTATCCATCTCACTATTGTGGTGTGTATGATTCTATTTTAGCTTTAATTCAAGGAATTAATCAAAATGCTTGAATGGGATTATAGGCGGAATATGTGCTGTATAAGGATTTGATAAGTAGTTGGGTTAGAATGTATTCTGTAAAATTGTAATGCAAATGTCAGGGATCTTATATGTGATGTATTAAACCTATTATAAACCTCTAGATGCTTATGAATTTGACTCTTGTAATGGATATATGGCACTGATCTAAGTTGTAATTATTAGTGTAGTTCAGTATTTGTTTGTCTTTGCCTAGAGCTTGCTACAAATTGAAAATCATTGACTATCTTATACAATGGATTGTGTTTAGTTATCTCATGCTCTAGATAGTTGATATTGTCTATGAACAACCAATTCTAGTTAATATTATCTTATCATGTTGAGCTATTAAGTGAGATCATCTACTATTGTTAATATTGTTTATTGTTAATATTGTTTATAATAATGGTGCAAAAGTTGTAAACACATTAAGGGATCACCCTCCCAGGTCTTGCAGAGCCCAAAGTGTAGGAGGATTTTAAAGTCCTCGTCAGTTGGTCTAGGTCCTTCGAGCTGCCTTCGATTGGAATTGGCAATTCCATAGGTAGATTACAAGACAAACCTAGTTACATTGTAAAAAGAACCAACATACACATCAACCACTGAACAACCACCTCTACAACTGAATTTTTAATCTTTTATGATCACATGAAACATAAAACACACTAATTTCAAGGTTGTTAACATCACTATTGAAATATTTTAATTTTTTGACCTTTCAAACATTAAAAAAGTACATCATTAAATTAATTATGTAATGGCATAAAAATTAAAAACATCA
>VDFB02086081.1:75857978-75986752 GCA_007258455.2 Sequoia sempervirens | reverse complement strand
CTCATCAATTGTACCAAAGAGATCTTTAAGCTTGTCCCACATTTGCTTGGGAGTTATACATTTTGAAATATGGAATTGCAAGTTATTGGAAACATGGAGACCAATGATGCCCATTGCCTCATCTAACTTGTTCCGATAAGTAAAATGTTCAAAATCTATAGTAAGATGCATTTGTTTTCCATTGATCATTTGTCATAATCCCTTAGCTTGAAGTAGTTGTTGTACTTTGACTTTCTATGTGTGGAAATTATGTGGTGTTAACAAGTCAATTTTTAGATCCATGATGCACACACAACAAGACACTTTGAATTGTGCTTTACGAAACCCTCCAAAATTTGTTTATATCTGAATGTTGACCCCCTAAAAAGATGTAATACATTATTTTACAAGTTTTGGTTAAGTTTGGAAGCTAAATCGCCCATTTATAACTCATAGAGATTTTTAAAAATAGTAAAAAAGGGCTTCCAAAACTTAATTTTGACTACAAATCTAGAATCCTTGTGAAATTCTTATAAATTTTAGAAAAAAATTGTTGATTTTTGACAAATGGGGTGAAAGTTATGGCTTGTTGAAAATTACACAAAGTTTAGTGATTTTCAGAGGTTAAAAAATAGATTAAAAAATTAGAATTTTGAAATCATCTTGTCGCTACTTTTTTCGACACAAAAAGATCTTTCCAATGACTACTCACACTTGAAAAACTACCCCGTTTGTAAGTTATGCAAAAATGAAAAAAAACCCCCCCTTTAAACACTTGAAGGTCAAGAGATGATTAAATCTAGCCACAAATAGTTAGCATAAACATTGGCAATTAGGAAACAACTAGATGTTGATAAGTAGTAGGTGTTTTCCACAGCATGTCAAATTATGATATTGCTATTAGGATTCAACCGTGTAGTTTTACGAGTCAAACCCATTGACCTATGTTTCATGAGTAGTGGTTCACAAGAACCCATCTCTCATGATAATGAATGGTCCTTCAAATGTTAACAAAAAATGTGTACCTTCAAATGTTTAGGGACTGTTGGCACATGTTGGAGGAGTCATGTGAGGAAGGACTCGTTGACCAATTTGAGTAGGAAAATGTCAGGGTGTAACAAGCAAACTAAAAAATTCTATCTCCATAAAAAAACTATCAATGTTGATAGATGGAGGAATGTCTGGTAGATTACTGTAGGGACTGAGTCAAAACATGCCAAATGGAAAATTTTCAATGATAACAAGTTTTCAATTGATAATGCTTAAAAGATTTCTCAATTCGATTGTGAAATTATTTTTGCATCAATGTTTTAGATCACACTCGGGTCCATCATTAGAATGAAGAAGAGAACATAAAGAGTTAAAAATCACCTATGTTTGCTCACAAAACTAACAAGGTCCTTGAGTGGGCGTAGCAAGAGAAGCCACCTATGTTTATCTTATGCCAAAGTGAGGGAGCCGATGGTGAGTTATGCGGGAGTATGAGGCCGCTACTATTCAACACGCCACAAAAGACTTCTACCTGAACACTTTTCTCAGTTGTCTTTTGTTGCAAGCCCCCTAAACAATATCGCCCCTGCAAAAAATAACAATAGAAATCCTTGGAATGGTTACAAGTACAACTGCCAACACGTATCTCCAACACGCCTCTGCAAGGTATGGAGGCCGATGGATCTGGTCAACTCTCCATGAGCATCTTGCAAGTGTGAGATCTGATCAAACAACTAGAAATGTATTTGTAAGTCGACACTGACAGGGCCATTGAAATGATGAAGCCACATGCATGAGTATACACATAAGTAAAGGCCATCCAAGATGGGTGAAGGCTACTTATAAGTCTTAAGAGAGTTGTTGGAGCCGACTTGCTTCTTGAATACTCACGCAACAATGCAAAATCAAGCAAAATCTGTAAGCGCCCAAGCCGAGCCAAACAGAAAACAATGCAAGATCAAGCAAAAATCTCTGAGTGCCCAAGCTGAGCCAAAAAAACTTGTCAAACAAGACAAATCGTTAGCGTGATATGTTTACAAATAGGCCAAAACCTTGTAACAACAGATGGGGGCCTTTGCTATTTCGGAAATGGACAAAACGAAAGGTATTTTTTAGTTTCTTGAGCCTTCTAGATGCAATGACAATGTTCATTTGATTCCACAATGTTTCGTTGATAGGGATATGTGTGGGAGTCACCTTGATGCAGGAAGGAACACACTCTCATGGCTCTGATACCATGTTGGAGAATTCTAAAATCAAAGATCATGCCAACAAACTTTCACAAGTGAATAAAATAAGCACAATAATATGTCTATCAATATACAAAGCGAGAGTGTATAATACAACGAGAAAGCCTTGCATATATAGGCAAGGTGGATGAAGTGAGAAGGTAGGAGACAATGAGTGACTACCTCTCCAAATATGAAACAGTTGTAAGTACACTTGAAAAGTGTGTGAGCTAGTAGTAATAGGTGTCTTAAGTGATGAGGACACATGTCTCAATATTATGAAGTGAGACAAAAACAAAAGAAACGTGTTAATGTAAATAGAGTTATTATCTATCTAGTTAGCTAATCACCTTTCTAGGATTGGCTTTTTCACACTCATAGCTTAAATTTACTTAGGCTTCTTTTGCTTTTGTCTCGCTTCATAGCATTGAGACATGTGTCCTCATCACTTGAGACACCTATTGCCACTTTCTCACACACTTGTCAAGTGGGCTCACAAGTGTTCCATATTTGGAGAGGTAGTCAGTCATTGTCTCTTACCTTCTCACCTCATCCACCTTGCCTATATATGCAAGGCTTTCTAATTGTATTATACACTCTTATTTTGTATAATGATAGACATACTATTGTGCTTATTTTGTTCACTTGTGGAAGTTTGTTTCATGCTCTTTGATCTTGGCATTCTCCAACATAATCAACCCATTATTGAACAACAAAAACCTCATTTTGTTCTTAATTTTAATCATATCTCTCCCAATCTCAACTGGATTGAAATTTTTCTATGTGGGTCATACATTTTATTTGTTTTGTATTTTTATCATTTTTTTATATCAACACTTCAATAATTTTAGTTAACACACTCAGATCATTACAATCCACCCCTTACTACAAATATAATTTACATACCTTTAAATTAAATTAATTAAAATTTCATATTTATTAAACCTAATTCAAGAGAATCATGATTTTTTTATTTTTTTTACACGACTAAAATAAAAGTCAGATGCTGGAAGCTAAGAGAAAAAGAAAATAAAGTTCATACCCGACTTAATCCCGATCCAAGAATTGGCCTTTGTAAATAATGTGGTTAAAACATACAATTTTATGGAGTTACCCTCCAATGAAAAGGACGAAAGAATAAAGAGCGAAGTTCCCAGCTGCTTCAACATTTATATAGTTGTCCCCTTCCTCAGAAAAGAGGTAACCATGTTTCATGTCGGTTTTCTCAACGGAAAGAATAAAGAGAAGTCTGTCGAGCCCAAAGTAAAGATCCTTTTCTCCGATTTGATTATAGAAGACCACCACTTTTGATGATTTGAGTTCTTTCTTGTTCATTTCTTGCTTGACATTTCCGTCGAAGCCCGTTCAATTCATTTCAAACACCAAACGTCCACTTCAGTTTGGTGCAGGATCAATGGAAACGCCCTGGCTCTAGGCAGAAGTTCTAGCCCGACAAGAGCAAACCAATTCTGTAAGTCTACATTCAGTTATTTCTCTCTATATAATTTTGTCTGCCTCTTTAATATCTGAAGGCCTCAATGAATTTCTTCGTATATTACAATTCATGTTTAAAAAACAAAATTGGTTCATATAAGTCAAGATACTTAGATTGTCTTTATTGAAAAATCAAGATGGGTGTTGTAAAATATGGCCCAGGTTGGATTGCCCATTTCAAAAATATAAAACATATGTTAAAAAAAAATGGTTGGATTCCCAGTTCAAAAAACCAAAACATGTGTAAAAAAAATCATCACGGTTGGATTCCCATTTCAAAAAACTAAAACAGGTGTTGGAAAAACTCATCACGATTGGATTGGCCATATTGAAACAACGAGATGGGTATTTAAAATTTGACAGGGGCTAGGATGTCCATTTCAAAAACAAGATGGCTGTCAAAAAATTCAACCTGGTTAGATTGCTCATATTGGAAAACAAGACGAATGCTATCAATTTTGACAGAGATTGGTTTGACTATTTCAAAAAACATTATGGGTGTTATAATTTTTAACACAGGTTTAACTGCAGTGGGCATATCAGGTTTCTGTGTTTAATCGACTGTAGAGTGAAAAAAAGGGTTGCCTAAAATTAAATATGGCTATAGCATTGAATAGTACTTTGTGATGTGGTTTAGTGTTAAGTTGAGGGGATTGTTCAATAAAAGTCTCAGGTTCCTGTAATCTTGATGATCATATTCTAAGACAGAGAAAGTCAAATGTAAGTCTCGGGTGCCTTTAATTGATGGATTTTCTTTGGCAGTTGCATCTAAGCTATGGAAACGTACTTTTAGTTGAAAACAAATAGATAGGGGACATGATATGTAGAGTTGATAGGCTAAGGTGTGAATGATAGCGATATGGGATTGGGATGATGGGGTTGTTGGACCATGTATGCATTCATATAGATCTCTCGAAGATGTTCAACAATGCAATTGTTAACCACTACCACGATTTACTGATGCGGGGGTGCTGTTTATTTTTAGGTTGACCTAATTATTAGGTCACTGCCAAGCAAGACACCAGTTTATATGAGACCCCATTTGTGGAAGCTCACAAGAGGCTTGTTTGCCATTTAACATATATTGTTGAAATTTTATCTCCATTGGGCGTTGGTTCATTTTCCCAGTCATAGAGACCTATCAGAGGCCTTTGACCACTCAATTGTTGGCCAACCACTCATTGTTTACTGAGGCAGGCTGCACTAAAAGATGTAAGACTATTCATGGATCACTGTCGAGTGAGACGCTGATTTGACATATGGGACTCCTATAAGGACACCCACAAGAGGTTTGTTTCCCATTTACCCTATATATTATTCAAATTTTGTACCCTTGGTTTTTGACCATATGATTGTAACTTGTGAACTTGAACATGTCAATCCACCTACACTGAGAATACCATATTCATGGGTGTGCAGAGATGCACAGAATACTAGTATGGACCCATAGAACCTGTGGGCCGGCAGGCTTGGAGATATTGAGGAATTATAATAAATTACTTATGTGCTTTACAATAAAAGAATATGAATTTTTTCCCATGAGAGTAACATTTCTACGAGTATGAACAAGGTTGAAATCCCCTAATAGACATGAGGAGGCTCCATACTCCAGTGGACATGTGGAGAGGTTCAGATTCATCGTATTTGACTCTTTTGAGTGTGATCCATGCTTATGAATGTTAAGAATGTGGTCCAAGCCAACTTCATTCCATGTTAAAGGCAGGACATGACTTACCCAATATTTAGGAGGCGGAAAACAAATAGAAGGTTGTTTTAGCAATGATAAAGAACATTTAAAACATGAAAATAATGTAAATAATAAAAATCAAATGACATGCCATGATTTGAAATATAGATTATTCCATGCTCAACTCCAAACTTGTATATATTGTAGATGAAAAATTGAACTGCATGTAACCTACAAAATGACCGCGTCTGAGTTTAACAACCTTTATATAATTTTGATTTTCTACTTTTTAGTTGTTTGTCTGTAAACTGTTTTTAATTAACTTTTTCTTGGGGTACAATCGTGAGAGGATGTCCCTCACTCAAAACAATACCTTTCTTGATAACCTAATTAACTATTCACACTTTCATCAAATTGATGAATCGTACTAAGTTACTCCTCCATTATTTTACACCAAGTTGTACTAGCATATCCTTTAATTATCGTGAAGAGCATTCCTGCTTGGTTTTGATCTTCCTGAGAAGTGCCCCACCTTGCTTCTTGATCATGATCCAGAAAGTCAACTCCTCTGCATTTTTGCACCAAATTGCAGTAGCTATGCATGAACACAAGGGGGCATGGGTAAATGTAATAATGAGTGCCTCAACTTAGGAGTAGATCACAGCCTAGCAGACTAGTTTGTTTTGGTATTGGCTCTACGGAGCTTTGTGTATATCCTGTCATGGTTGGGCTCCATAAATTCATCTCAGAACTGTAGCCTGTGTTATTGCTAATTTGACAAAACTTAGTTCGATACCCAAATTCAAATTGGTGTTTTCTTTTGCATTTGAGGTAGTGGTTTGAATGTTCATGAGAGATCATGTGCTGGATTAAAATGTTGTGCAGCATCATGATTGTGCCTTAGTGCAAGCTGATATTTTTTTTTGACATGGTCCAGTGCGTGTGGTTAGTTGCAATGTTGTCTCTATGACTCCTTCAATCATTGCTGACAACATTTGTAGAAATGCTACATTATGACATAATGGAGTGAATCCAATGAGGTTCCCAATGGCCAAAGGGCACTTTTTAGTTTTTACACAGATTAACAAAAAACTATTATGCCTAATGCATACGACACTAGTAAAAATCCATTTCTAGTGAAGGGCTACATCTCTGTATTGTTTCTGTCATAGCTTCTGTGAAATAAAGAGCTGTTGCCTTCTAGCAGCTCTTGACTATGGTTATGCAATGAAATAAAATGTTAAAAACAAAAACAAAAAAGAAAAATAAAAAAACTGACCTGTGCTTCAAATTTCCCTTCCAATTTCATAAAAAAATTCTTTTTAATCTTGAAAACGTGCTGGAAATGGCGTGTTTTCAGGCAGCAGCTGTGTTTGAGGGTTTTCCTTTCCTTGCTGAGCAAAAAGCAGGCGTGATTTTGTGTTTTGGCTTCGGTTTATGACCCATCTGCCCTTTTTAGCTACTGCTGCTGAGATATTAAGTTGGACTCGCCAGAAAGCCAGCAAGTACCTCTGGTGAGTAAGTGACACTAAAACTTGCCACTCACCCGGCTCGGCGAGTTTTCGGCGATTAGGCCAACTATGTATCTTATTATCTTTTCCTGCATTCCTTTTTTAGCATGTCCAAATTTGTTACAATAAAAGCATTTCACCTTTTTTTCGATTGAGTGGAAGAAGTATTGTGAAAGAATTTTGAGGTTTGTTGCCAAAAGAGTTCCAAGGTTTGCTCTTAAAAAGGGCAGCAAAAGCACTTTCAGCAGTCCTAAATTTAGATTCCCCTATTTGTTGTTGTCTTCACTCCTACAATAGATACTGACTCACTTTATCAAAAGTCAAAGTTTGACTTGCAGCAAGTGATTCCACAAAGGTCTCATAGGAGGGTGGCCGGCTTTTAATGGTCAGTGCAACCATGTTCTCATTGTCATCTGTTTTGTTGACAGTGGTTAGTTGATCATTAAGATCCTTGATTTTTAGATGTTCTGATAGTGAATCAAACCATGCAGTTTTGTAGAAAACAACAAATTCTATAAATACAAGACCCGACTTTTGTCGAAGACTTGATACTTGTTTTTGAGATTAATCCATAGTGTAAGTGCAGATGTGGCGTTCTGGACTTTGGGGATTAAATCGTCAGACATAGACAACTTGAGTAGTAGTAGGGCTCTTGGTGACACTTGTCAAAATCATTTGGCTTGGTTGTAGGCCTGGTTTTGGTCCGTAGGATAATTTCATTACACATCCTATACTTAGTGATGGTGAGTATTTTGTGACTCTAGATATTATAATCTTTCCTAGTGATATTTTGTGCCTTCAATAACACTAAATTTTAGATATTTTCCATTATCTCAAAAAATAGACTTTTCCTAAAATCTTAACGACCCCTTAAAATTTGACCCAAAAAACTTTCCTGACAATTTTTAAATATGATTGTGGAAATTTTTCAAACCTTTATAAATTTGAAATTCTTGATATTTTGAAGCCCTAATCCATAGATTTTGCAGGTTCCATGAAATTGAAACCTTCCCTCAAATATAAATTTGTAAACCCCTCACTAAAAATAATTTTTTGAAACCAGAGGGAACTAGAAAATACCCAATTTTATTTGAAAACTGCTGATAACAAAAATATACCTAGAAATTTTAGCAAATCTCGTGATTGTAAATGATGAAATACTCGGAAGTTGTAGTCAAATCTTGTCATATGCTCTAGCAGCTGGTGATTTTTGGCATGCACACTCACCTAAAAATCACGCCTCAAAAAATGGTGAATTTAGTCTGTCACGCGACTTGCAAACTGCAGTTTGTGTTTCCTGGCCACAAATATCAGCAAATTTCATTTTTTCCAGTAATATTGTGACCTCGAACGGTGATCACAATCTCTTCGTCACTTTCTTTGCATGATCAAACCTTAACACGGAACCCTATCTTGGAGCTTTGATACCAATGTTGTCAAAATGCAAAGAAATGAGATTAGAGAAATTGGATTTAATGGCTTACTCGGCAAAATGTGGGAGCATCTTTAGATAGAATTAGAAAAGTACTATTATAGCTACCATATTTAAAGACAATACAATAGTCTCATTAAGAGCTGCAACCACTAGAACTGCTACAACAATTGGTGCATTTGTTCTTGCAAGACAAACTTTGATAGGAATGTCCCAAACAAGTTATTCTGAGCCACTTTATGCAATTCTTAAAGTTACCTGTTCATGCTAGCTGAGCAACAAGTGGGCTTTATGCACGAACTGACATCCAAGTGTTATTGATGTTGTGAGTATAATGACACTTGTATCCAACTTTGTAGATGTTTTGAACTCTTTGTTACGGATTGAATTGTTAGCCAAGTAAATACTGTTTAAAATATTACTCTTTTTGACTTTGTTACTCCAACTGTTCCAACTCATTATATCATTAAAATATTGCTCTTTTTGACTTTGTTACTCCAACTGTTCCAATAGTGATCATGTCATGGAATCTCTAACACGTTGAAAGCACTGCATTTTAAAACAATATTTTGAAATCAAGGAATGGAGAGAAAGATAAAGAATTTGTGATCAAGTTTTGTCAGTAAATAATAGTGGAGTGGAAGTGAATTAATTTAAATTTAACACCAAACAAGCCTTGCGAGAGTACTGACATATATATATATATATATATGTTATCTAGAAAAATATTTAACTTTTAATAGTCATGTGAATGACTGTGTAAGAACGTTTTGAAATCTGTAAGCAATATAGAATATTGAACTGGGATGTGTGTTCACCTTAATTACGTCTGCTTCTGCCATAGCAACAATCAATGTGTTATAGCGTGTTTAAACTTCTAATGCAGCTTGAGTTCTTTATGTTAATCAATTGGTGGAGATATCTATTTACCATAATAATTTATGTTTTCATTGATTGAATACATGCTGCAATGGTCAGTTCATTGTATCCAACTTTAGTGTCTACCTTGCCTTTTAAGCTCCAAATTATGCTTTTGTAGCCTTTTTTGAGGACATTTTGTGCTATGGAACTGCTTGGTATGCACTAAAATGGAGGTGTAATGTCCATATTACATTTTTCTTATAGTTTCTCAAAGTTTCCTGATGGGGGGACGTGGGGACAGGTTTTGGGGAGGAGGGGACCAAGGGCCTAAGTTTGGGGATGGCGAGGAGAGGACAGCAGGGTGTGTAAATTTTAATGATCAGATAAATGCACAGAAAATTAATTCAAAATCAGACACAAAGACACAGCAGATACCCTGGGAAAACCCTCCTCTTGAGGGAGAAAAACCCAGCAACAATATATCACTTATATATTGAATTGTCACAAAATGATCTTCTTACAAGAGGCCGATATGCAGGCCCTACAATATGCACCAAAGAGTGATGCAACACAGAACTCAATTGCTGATAATACACAGCCTCAAACACACTGCTCTCTTAATACAGTTTGCTTTCCTTTATATATAACTCGCACTTAGACTCCAAATGACTATATCGAACTTGCCTTGTAAAACTTGATTGTTACAATGAGAAGCATCATCTAATATATATACAACAATGAGAGAAGGACGCGTCTCTTCCCAAACAGGTCGGCCACAAGCAAGAAGACGTCCCTGTAAAAATCGCGCCACTTGAACAAGGTCGACCTTGTTAATAAAACGTGCCACCTCATTTAATATATATACAACAATGAGAGAAGGACGTGTCTCTTCCCAAACAGGTCGGCCACAAGCAAGAAGACGTCCCTTTAAAAATCGCGCCACTTGAACAAGGTCGACCTTGTTAATAAAACGTGCCACTTCATTTAATATGTTTGCTTTAACAAATAGAGGTGACTATAAAAAATCGTGCCCCTTGAGATACAAATAAATTAAATAGCATGTGGCTATCATTTAATTTATTATCCATATGAAGATCGCTGGAAGATAACTCCAGACGCTGCATGTAACATCAACAGGGTGGTGGCGCTGAAATACATATAGTACTTAAAAAAATAGTTATAAAAAGATGTATAAGTATAAGAATTGCAAATGAAACTTTGGCAAACTAGTTTTGAAGTTTAAGCATTTGTATTTTGAAGTGAACATTATCAATTTGAATTTAAAAATGAAAATGTCGAATTCAAAATTTATATTATATTCAAAATTTCATAATGATGATTACAATGACAAATGTTAAAAATAACAAAATGGAGTGAAGTGAGGCCTATAATCATCCCCAAACTCCTCATCACTAGAACTATTGGACTCCACATGGTCAAGCTCCTCCAAACTAATACCAATCAGCCCTGTTTGTGTAGCATCCTCATCAACCTGTGTTGGCTCCTTTGGCTCTACATCCCACCATGATGCTGGACTCTCCTTGTACATAAGTGTCTTGTGGTCAATTAGATGCAAGGCACTATGTACAACCTCAAGCTTCTTTGTTCTCGTAGAAGTAAGCCTATTTCTCTTGAGGGAGTGGATGAAGCTATAAATAGGCTAGTTCCTCTCAGCAAAGTAAGCCTATTTCTCTTGTGGAGTGGATGAAGCTATAAATAGACTAGTTCCTCTCAACAAAGTAAGCCTATTTCTCTTGAGGGAGTGGATGAAGCTATAAATAGACTAGTTCCTCTCAGCAATAGAAGAACTAGAAGCCTGAGTAGTCCACCATAAATAGAATGTGTATGCTCCTATCCCAGTGTAGGATTGGAAGAGCAATAACAATGCAAGTAGAATGTGCAAAAATGTAAATGAGATCCTAAGTTCTAAAAGACAATAGCAACTAGGATTTCTATAGTGATAGTAATAGAAAATATGAAGAGAAGCTAGAGCAAGATCACAATATAAGTCACCTCCCCAAACTTGGTGAGGCCAATGGAGATAAGAATATTGTTACAAGATGCTACTAAACTTCCCACGAGCTTGCTAGAGTGCTAGAGGGTCTTCACATGTGCTTCTGAATGCTAGCAAAGTACTCAAGGTTGCAAGAAGAATGAGATAGATTGAGAATGAATTCAAAATAGGGTCAAAAGGAGGGAGAAGAGGGAGTTAGTAGTCATTTGGATTCACAATAGAGTGGTTACCTGCAGGTTGAGAAAATGGTAGGGAAATAAATGCTTGGAAACCATCAAAGAATGACAAAATGTCTTGTGACTCTAGTGCATTGCACAAACATCTGTGTGTCATGCTAGTTTCTGGACAATTATAGCTCGGAAAAGGTTCAAACACTAGACAGTGACACAAAGATGATACCTACAACCTCAGCTTCAGGAAAGATGACAACGGGATGCTAAGCCTTGGCACTAGGGGAGGGAAAGGCAATGACAGGTTGAAATGACCTATATACAAAGGGAGATGGACACCAAAGTGAGCTCAAAACATAATGTGAAATTGTAAGGATATACAATTTCTGTCATTACATTTAGATGTTGCTGATAGGTATATTTTTGAGGGTCTACGAGCACTGAACAAGAGACTCAATGCATAGATAAATGAGTTCTGAAGAATAGGAGCCATGGGCTGGGAGCCACGAACCAGGACAAGAAGAAAAAATTCCAGAGGTCATGCCCACAAATGTATGCAGTACAACCTCCACATTGTTACTTTGTGCTTGGATTTGGGAAGAAAAGATGTCTGAACTCTCTTGAGAAGTGATTGGTATTTGAATTGGTATTAGTAAAAATGAGGAATGGGGGCAGGTAATAGGGACAAACGAGAACAAGGTCTGCAGAAAAAAGGCTTTGTGAATTTGAAACTACAAAAAACTGCCTGTGCTCTAATACCAATGTCAGGCTAGGAAAATGGACCAGAAAATAAATAAAAAATGTAAGTGATACAAACCAGAATTTTATTGTACTGCCGAAACATTTCACAGGGTGCATATTTATCATACAGGAAAAGACTGTTTAGTTCATCTCCTAAGATGACTGTTCAGATTCACCTACAATTTTGTAGTAATAATAAAAAATATTGCTATTACATTTATTTCCTACACTTCAGATTATGTATATTGATGTTACACTGTTGTCTAGTGGTCTATCAAAATATATGAAGGTTGAAAGAATAGAAAAGTCTTTAGCAATAACAGCTGAAGTTCATTCCCTCCCTACTTTGTAACATTGACTTTACAAACATTTGCAATAATTTTTATATGGATGCTTCTATAGTGAAATTCTACCATTTGAATTTTGGTGTTTTGTTTAAATTCATTCAGTTAAAAGTTCTTATACTCTTAAGGCTGGTTCAAGTTTTTAAAATGTCAGAAATTTTCCAATGTTTAATAGAGTGTTATATTAGCAGGTGAAACATTATTGTTAGCGTTTAGATTAGAAATGCAATAAGCAGAAAACTCAACACATAAGACAATGAACACAACAAGATACCCTGGGAAAACCCTCCTACTCGAGGGAGAAAAACCCAGCAAGAAATGACCTCTCTTATATATATATCAGATGAATAAGAGCAAAAATCTGCTTACAACTCAGGCCTCATATAGGGTCGAATCTCATACAATAAATAGTAGCATCTCTCCTTGATGCAAAGACACAAATGAATATATTTCTTCTTGTAATCTGATCTACTGCTAAGAGATGGTAATCTGTTGCTGAAGGGTGAACTTCTGCTCTATAGAAATGTGAATTGAAGAGAGAGTGAATTGATGATCAAATGAATGATCTTCACCTTGTATATATACAAATTGGGGCGACCTCTTATCTAGGTCAACCTCTAGAGAAAATAGAAAAATATAAAATTAATTTGTGACACAAGGCCAACCTGCCTTGGAGATTAATTATCTTAATTTTTACTTAGGAGAAAATATCTCCCTAAGCTACAAACACTAACACTCCTCTTAGCTAGGGAGGTATTTTCCAAATATCCCCGTCATGGAGTCTCTCAACATGATGCCCACAATGGCTACACCCATTTGTGGAAAGTAGTTCATCACAGAGTCTCTCAATGTGATGTCGTCATGGAGTCTCTCAACATGACGTCTCATCTCAGTCTCAGAGATGAACAAGGGCTCGCACCTCATATTTTTCCATCTCAGAGAAATATACACTACAAGGGCTTTCACCTCATATTTCTCCGTCTCACAGAAATATACACTACAAAGGATTTCACCTCATATTTCTCTGTCTCAGAGAAATATACACTACAAAGGCTTTCACCTCATATTTCTTCGTCTCAGAGAAATATACATTACAAAAAATCTTCATGATGATGTGACTCCCTCTGAAGCTCCAAGTACTTGCATCAACCTCCTGACCCCCTCGTCCAAGGTTGCCTCTGTTGGTTTGTCAGACTCCCTCTGAATGTTATTTCCTCCTCTTCGAAGAAATTGATCGCAATATGTATAGGTTCTTCCTCTTCGAGAGATGTCTCTAGTGAAGTTATGTGCCACCAACTCAGTCCCATGGTTGCAAGCTGTGTCTCCATTGATATCATGTTAGTTCATTTCTTCAGCCTGTGTGACTTCCTCATAGGATGCCTCAAGCTCTTCCTCCCTTGAATTCCTTATGCAGTCTCTCATCATTCTTTTGCTCCTCGATTCGTCTTGGAAGCATTTTAGAGAGATTACTAATGGTTCATAGAATCAAACTACCCCAAAGAGAAATATCCAGACCAATGCTAGAAGAATACATGATTCACTATTCCCAATGTTAGTGCATGAATTATTATTAATTACATAAAATTTATTCAAGGTACAAGCATAAAATACTTATCTCTTTATTGTTGGTACACCATTGAGCTAGACATGTAGTTGTGTCTCATCTTCGCCACCTTCACTCAATGTTGCCATCAATTTACCCTCATCCTGATTTCATATCAGCTAATAATGAAGACTCATCCCCAAGATTTTATTCAATCTCCAGAATGTCCACTGAGCTCCAATAACTTGGATAACATCTTGATAACTACCCAACATTAAGAATTCTTTCTTTCACATTTACGGGTTCAATAAAATTGCTTAATAACCATAGTAATTAGAGAACAACAAATCTTGATTCGCTGAACACCAACAAATTAAATGCTTCCAACAATAACCCAGCAGGTTGATATCGATTCCTTGATCCTTCACTACAATATTAGTCACACCCTATGTTGAATAATTTTGTCCAAATAAGTTGCTATAGATGAAAGAAAATTCCACATCCTAGTTATTGTCACTTCAGTCTCTTCTTTCACGTTTCAGACCAGAACTCGCTAAGCAGACTCAAAGCTTATGGCAGGAAGCTCAAATGTCATTAACACTCTTGAATACAAACTGAAACTGCAGTACCAATGGTACGCAGGTGAAAATATGGGCTAAATGAAGAATCACGTCCTCCTTGAATCCATGATCATAGCACCAAACAACATTCCCATTAATGTCTCACATTAGACACACACACACACACACACATATATATATATATCTTTGTCTTCAAACGCCTTAGCATTCACGAACTCAGCCTGAGAATAATATTCACATAGGTCACACTCCTTGAAGCATATGCCTGAATAATGAATGAAATGTAGCCTCAACTCTCAATCGCACGTAAATGTGACATTTCATATTAGACTCCCTGTGCCATACCCAACATTGAAAAACTTCACTTAAGAATCACTTCTCCCATATGACTCTATACACAACTCAAAATAAATCCTGACATTACTTAGAAAAAAAAAATGCTCTCAAGATCACTGACTCTACTGCTTACACAAATCTGATTAGGTCTTGTCTTAAACCCGCTCTGATACCATGTTAGCGTTTAGATTAGAAATGCAATAAGCAGAAAACTCAACACATAAGACAATGAACACAACAAGATACCCTAGGAAAACCCTCCTACTCGAGGGAGAAAAACCCAGCAAGAAATAACCTCTCTTATATATATATCAGATGAATAAGAGCAATAATCTGCTTACAACTCAGGCCTCATATAGGGTCGAATCTCATACAATAAATAGTAGCATCTCTCCTTGATGCAAAGACACAAATGAATATATTTCTTCTTGAAATCTGATCTACTACTAAGAGATGGTAATCTGTTGCTGAAGGGCAAACTTCTGCTCTATAGAAATGTGAATTGAAGAGAGAGTGAATTGATGATCAAATGAATGATCTTCACCTTGTATATATACAAATTGGGGCGACCTCTTCTCTAAGTCGACCTCTAGAGAAAATAGAAAAATATAAAATTAATTTGTGACACAAGGCCAACCTGCCTTGGAGATTAATTATCTTAATTTTTACTTAGGAGAAAATATCTCCCTAAGCTACAAACACTATCAATTATTTATATTGGAATTTCTCTGTGATTATGTTAACATGGCTAAGTTTATTGTTTCCTAAATGAAAATTTTAAAAGGCATTCTTTCCCCCTTTTGTCCTTTATGGTTTATATTCTCATTCTTGAAATCCTTGATGGAACATATATCTTAATCTTGTTTATTTTTCCACAGTCTCTAGAAAGATGTAAATGCCAGACTTCACGGTTTTAAACTTAACAGTATGTACTCCATTCACCAGCGTTACAAGGCAATGTTTGGATGCAACTTTCTTTACATTATTCATGCTCTGATGGTTTGAGAATATTATATACATTCCCAAATTGACTAGTTTGGAATGCCTAACCAGGTCATGAAGGTGTCAACTTCACACAGTTCAAGGCTAATAATGAGGCTGTTACAGAGTTTTGTGACTCTTCATCTCTATCTCTTACTGTAAATCTGAAATCCAACCAAAATCAGTCCTTTGTTGGAGCGAAAATTTGTTAAATGACTGCAAATATGGAGCAAATGAGTCTTCCACAACAGGTAATTAGGTCTTTGTCTTTTGTAGCTAATGCTTCCAGACACACTGGAAATTCCTATACTTGTACCACATTTATCATGTATGTGATAATATACATAAGTTCTTAGGACAGAATGTATTTTCTCAGTTATCAAGAATGTTAAAGGCTAATATTTTGCTTGCTAGAAGTCTTAGTAAACAACCAAGATCAGAATTTTTTCCATTTAGGACAAGAGAGGCATCACCAGCTATGATTATTGTAGGTAAAAAATACCCAGGTCATATAGGAACATATCCATATGTGCACATTACCCCATGTGACTAGAAATAGTGTTGGATGATGCTCAAGATTGGATTTGTTTTGGCAGTTCTATATGCTTTATAAATTGAATCTTAGATTGGGCATTTTAGTTTGATATGCAATCATCTTGCAGGAAGATTCTCGTTCAAAGATGTTAGAAGAAAATTATGAGACAATCTGCTGGGGATGTGGGTTGCGGCTCTTACTTCCATCATATGCCCCAGTTTATAAATGTGGGTGGTGTGGGGCTATTACAAATGACACGGTTAAGCAGCGTACACGACACTGGTTTGATTGTTGCCATGCATTTGGAAATCGTTTCTTTGTTCTCATTGTCGTCTTCATCATTCTGTCTATAATATGTATGTGTTATTCTTGGTCAGTTTTGGTTTCATTTTGTGCCTTTTGCCAAGTATTCAGTATTGTATCTGAGTAGTTTGATGAGAAGTTTAAAATTTGTTTCTTCAGTCTGAATAGATGGTTTGCTCTCTTTTTCTGCAACACACATGGCATATAAAAAATCATATTCTTTTGCTTAAATTCAAATCTATCTCAATGCAGGTGGTGGTGTTTGGGCAGTGTATCCTGTAGTGTTTGCAACAATCAGCTTAAGCTCAGTTTTTCATTCTATTTCTACTTTCATTTTGGCTAGTGGGACTCTTGCCAGCTATTTCTTGGCAGCATTCCGACCTGCAGGGCCACCACCAATCATATCATGGGGCAACTATGAAGTTGTGGGCAAAGGTGGCCTGGATAATTATAGCTTTTGTCAGTTCTGTATGAAGCCTAAATCAGAACAGACACATCACTGCAGTTCATGTGAAACGTGTGTGCTAAATATGGATCACCACTGCCCTTTTGTAAGTGTCCTCTTTTATCTGAGAAACTATGTCAGTTGTTTTCCATTGCTTATTTATGCATGCATATTTGTTTGTTTGCTTGACCCTTTAATTTACTTGGAACATTGTTATGACAGTTGATATGCTGTTTTAGCCACATTAATTTTATCCAAATTAGATGATTGTCATTACAGAATAAAAGGGATAAAATGGGATAAGGTCTCACTCTGTTTTGTGCAAATTTTCTGACCACCTTTCCATTGCAGTTGACATTTGTTTAAACTGTTCTAGCTTGAATCAATGAGATTTCATTTTCTTGGTTCAATCATCTGAATTCTTTTTCTTCATTCTCTTGGTGCATCTTCATTATATTTAGTGGTCTCAAAGGTCCTTAGGCTTTGGCTGTTCATTGAAAAATACTTGATGATTAAACTATAGATTCCCATCCATTTTTCTGCGTGACACTGTGGCTAGAAACTGCATGGAAAGGTTAGAATTCAATGCATTCTAGTCAAACACTACAGGTATTGGATGGTTAAGTCAGCATGGCATTGGAAAATTTGGGAATAAAGCATCACTATCAACAAACCTTCCAATAATGGATTAATGCCCATGGGCAGTGCCACCTGATCCTCAATGTGGTTTTCCTTTCAGGAGTTGGGATTACTTAGTTATCTCTCCATTGACTTTGCAATATCTACTCATATTGAATATAGAAAATGATATAATATTCAACTCATTATTCATCAACAAGAGGACCTTCCTTATCACTCACAAATCCACCTTAGGAACTGTTCTTTTTCATGGACCAGATAGTACTTGAATCTAGGGTCTCCCATGCTTGGGCACTCTACCATTGAGCTACCTGCACCGTTGTGACTGGCTGTTTTTGTGGTCTCCGAGTTATGGTTTGAGTGTGGCTCATTTTCTGCAGCAGCTCCCCTTGAGCCACACTTTGGTGCTGGAGGCTTCTAATTTGGCTTTGATACCAAGCAGAAATTTTGGAGGCTATCCAAAGATTGGTGATAGAAAACTTAAAGACACTCCTCAGACTCACATTCATGACATAGAAATAAGGTGGATAGCAAACTAACTCCTCTTGATTTTTTGATAATCATAACTTTGGACTAAAACCAAATTACATTCTGTATGCTTTTCTAACTTCTATCTAAATCAAAACTCTCATTCCCTTATAAACGCACAAGGGATAGTTAGGTGTACGTAGCAAAATTCTAATTTAGTTGGAGAAACAAAAAGTCAAAAGCCTAAGTATAAATAACAACTCGAGAGCAATAAAACTCCAATGAGGAACAAGGTAAAAAAGGCTTTTCCAATATCTTCCAATTATGCATGCCATCAACTACAGTGAATTGTAAAGCTATACAAAATATTCTAATCTTGACCTCTCTTATATTTAGATAAATGCAATATATTAAAAAAAGAGCGCCTCTTAGAAATACAATCAAGTGTATAAACTAAGTAGACACCAACATGTCTAAACTGTCATCCTAAGGTCAATTGCTAAGGTTCATTAACTGTGTAAAAGCTTATAATAATAATATAGAATATATTAATTAAGCTTATGATATATTGGAATCTTCTCTTTTTGTAGTAGTATATTTTGTGATGTCCCCATCCTAGTCAGCGCAGCTGGTTATGTGGTTAGCCTATCATTTCGATCCTCGTAGGCTGACAGATGTGTGCAGAGGATCATCTGAGGCAGTTACTCAGTGTTCTGTAGCTTCAGTGTTGCAGTTGTTTCAGGTTGGGCCTTCGCAGAATCATTCAGAGAGGTTTTTCAGAGACTTTCTATTTTTAGAAAGTAGGGCAGGCGGAAGCTGCTATTTTTGGCAGGGCACCTGGTCCAACTGGTCAGCTCAGATTCGACCCAGTACATCAGTTTGTTGGTCAAAAGGGAGAATAACGGAGTATTTAATGATTTATTAAATATTTAATATTTTGACTTTATATTATAAAGTCACTTTATTAATGTATTTAAATATTAATTTAAAAGGGCGTATTATGAAGTGTTTATAATACTTTATAATAAAATGATAATATTTGACATAATGAATATTTATTATTCATTAATGAAGGCACCCATTATTAAATGATTTTCTCCTAAGTCAAAGCGCAATATTTAATCATTTATTTAAGTGATTATTAAATGAAGACTTTGGGTCGAATTTTTGCAAGAGAGTATATATTTATAGAAAAGACAAATCGAACCATTATGATATGTTATTTAAATTTGTCTTGTACTTGCTCTGAGCATTGGAGTTTGCAAAACCTAGGGTTTCAGCAGACGATTCGTTTCTGGAGAACGATACCTCTTCAGGAATTGGTAGACTGAGACTGTGCAATACCAGTTGAAGCTTGCATCTTGGTTACTTCACACAGGGGTTACAGATTGAGTTCATTGATTTATTTATTCAGGGTCCAGCAGAGAATATCCATCTAGCAGTTGAGGCGACCTCACAAAGTTGTTTCCACAGAGATCTGGCATCTTCTTATTTGAGCCGTACTTCATTTATTGTTGTTGTTTTGGTACAGGCCGTACCACTGCTAAAAGCCGTACTTTACCATTTGCCAGTGGACATCCTCAAATCTCAGCTTCTGACAGTTAGTTTGGGTGCGCCTAGGGTTTCCAGAGACTTAGCATGATTTCCAGAGACCAGAGATCCATCACTCCATTCAGCCGTACCATTCTCTCTGTGTTCTGGCGCCAGCAAGAAGAAAACCAGGTTTTTGAAATAAATTCGTATTTGATTCATATGTCATATTTTAATATTGTAAATGCTCTGGATCTTCAATAAAATGATGCGCCTATGATTTATGAGCAAGATCTACGCCTATTTCATGTTATATGATTTATTTTGAATTTATTAGCAATTTATTAAGAAAATCACAGCTTTCTAGTTATTTTCCAAAAAAACCTTCAAAAACACAAAAAAATACAAAACACAGTAAAATCGCCATATTCAGTCAAGGGTTTGGGTTAAGAATCACCTGGATTCTTACAGTGGTATCAGAGCACAGATTTCCTGCCATCCTGTGCTTTTTCAGAATACAGTGTGCTTTTTGGTTGCTTTGTCATGAGTAGAGATACTATTCACTATATTAAAGGTGTAGGGACAGGCAGAGCCGAGGATTGGACAGGTCCACCGATTCCTGAAGGTGAGACAGTGTCAGGTGTATTAGGCATTCACAGATCCAGCTCTAACAGTAGTGAAAACAGTGTTGCGACCCTAATGGCAGACCGTGAGATTCCTACAGAAACAGTTAGGGATTCAGGGAAAGCACATGCAGAGGGCGACATTACCGATGAGGAGTTTAGACGCAGGCATGATAACATGATGGACATGATGTCCCAGTTGATGGGCACTATTAGACAGTATACGCCCACACAGCCTCATTATATACAGATTGGACAGACGAGCGGGACTACACCAGTGGATCAGCCTTTGGCGTCAGCACCACGACAGCCGTCACCGATCTATCAGGAGCGTAGGCCGGGACAGCCTACATTCTTACCTAGAGAGACTCCACCTCCGACTCCGGGGGCAGAGCAGCAGGGGCAGCATCAGGAGTTTCAGCCACATAATGGCATGTCAGTAGCAGATGTGACGAGGTTTCATGGTGAGTACCTATCATTGGCTCTTGAGATCAGGCAGGCATTATCGTTTCATGAGTTTATGGATGTTCATAAACCTAGAGGAGGAGGCAGATTTGACCGTAGACACCCTCAACATCAGCAGCCACAGCCACAGGTGAACAGGGACTTGCAATATGCAGTTAGCAAGTTCACCTTGCCATACTTCGATGGGTCTGACAAGACATCAGTGAGGTCTTGGGTCCAGAAATTGGACAACTACTTATCACTAAGGCCTATGCAGGAGGATGAGGCCATTAAGTTTGCTACCTTGCATCTTGATGGAATAGCGCATGATTGGTGGCATCACGGCATGTATACGCTTGGCCATCATGCAGTCAATACTTATCAGGAGTTCACCAGCAGACTCATAGAACGCTTTGATAAGAAGGATCCGGAACTCTATTTCAGAGAGCTAGCTCAGCTCAGGCAGACAGGTAGTTTGGATTCTTACATTGGTGAGTTTCAGAGAGTGGCAGTTATGGTGACTGGTATTTCAGAACGGAGACTCATTATACTCTTCGTTGAGGGTTTGACAGAACCTATGAGAGGTTGGGTAAAGGCCTTTGACCCCCCTACCCTTCAGGAGGCCATGAGGAAGGCGCGAAACATGGAACTAGCAGCACCTCGCAGCAAGTTCAATTCAGGCCCGACACCCTACACAAGGCCTAATAGGTCTTTTGACAGAAATAAGCCCTTTGACAGAAGGAAGGATCAACCGGATCCTAAGAGATAGAATGCACCACCCTTTGACAGAGAAACACTGAACGAATTGCGGAAGAAAAAGTTGTGTTTCTGGTGCAAGGCACCCTACGATGAAAAACATATATGCCCACTTCGTCCCAAGGTCAAAAACAATAAGATGGAATGGTTTTATGAAGACGAAGAGCAATCTGATTTGTCAGACCAGCAAGCTGATTCCGAGCATTCAGATGATGACAGGTTCGAAAATGAGGGTGAAAACGAAGGTGGGAGGAAGCTACAGGAAGCCCATTTGACTAGCCTTCAGAGAGATGGGTCATTTAGACTTCGCGGGCTCCTAGCAGGTCAGAAGGTGATTACCTTACTGGATACGAGTGCTACACATAATTTCATTGATGCACGATTGGTGGAGAGACGTGGCATTCAAACAGAGGCATTTGAGGGTATTCGAGTCAAGGTGGCTGATGGGTACACTCTCAGATGTGACCGAAAGATTACTGATCTTCCGATGCGACTGAACAACTATGAATTCAAGACTGAATTCTATGTTGTTAACATGGGAGATATTGATGTGGTGTTAGGGATGGCATGGTTGCACGATTTGGGTGAGTTCACACTCAATTTGCGTGACATGGAGATGAAGTTCAAGGTTGATGGGAGACCTCATGTCATCAAGGCTATTCGAGACAGTAATCTGAGGATGGTTTCATTCAGGCGGATGGAGAGGCTCATTCGTCATGATATGGTTGACTGGGCAGCAGAGTGCATGTTGATGCCAACCCAGCAGGAGCAGCAGAAGGGTGAATACCACCCTGACATTCAGATCTTGAGGACTAAACACTCCAAAGTGTTTAGTGACATTCCACGTGGTAGACCTCCAGACAGAGGCACAGAGCATATCATTGAGTTGGAGGAGGGCGCAAAGCCCGTTATGATCACTCCCTACAGACATCCGAAACGACTCAAGGATGAGATAGAGAAGACCATCAACGAGTTGTTAGCCATGGGGCATATTAGACCTAGCAAGTCACCTTTTGCTTCATCGGTTGTATTGGTGAAGAAGGATGGATCACTTCGGATGTGCATTGACTACAGGCAGCTCAACAAAAGGACAATTAAGAATAGGTACCCTATACCACGCATCGATGAGTTGATTGATGAGTTACACGGTGCTATCTTCTTCACGAAGATTGACTTGAGGTCCGGGTACCACCAGATTCAGATGAGGGAGCAGGATATTGAGAAAACCCCCTTCAGATGTCATTGCGGTCATTTCGAGTTCTTGGTTATGCCCTTCGGTTTAACCAATGCACCTGCCACCTTTCAGGCGACTATGAACAGGGTTTTCAGTTCTCAGTTGAGGAGATTTGTGTTGGTCTTCTTTGACGACATTCTGGTTTATAGCAGGTCATGGGAGGAGCATCTGGCTCACTTAGATGCAGTTTTGGGTATCTTAGCAGATGAGTCTTTCTATGCTAAGGAATCCAAGTGTGAGCTCGGTATGGAGGAGTTGTTATATTTGGGGCACATCATCAGTGCCAAGGGAGTGAGTATGGACCCTGAAAAGGTCCGAGCTATAGTTGAGTGGCCGGTACCTGAGAACCTTACGCAGCTCAGAGGCTTCATCGGGTTGTGTGCTTTCTACCAGAGATTTGTTAGTGGGTTCTCATGTCACGCCGCCCCCCTTACTGACTTGACAAAGAAGGGGGCTTTTACTTGGTCATCATAGGCGCAGGAGTGCTTTGACAGGTTTAAGGTGATCATGACTTCATGTCCAGTGCTAGCATTGCCTGACTTTACGAAGTCATTTGATTTATTCTGTGATGCTTCGGGAGAGGGCATTGGTGCCGTTTTGATGCAGGAGTGACATCCTATTGCTTTCGAGAGTAGGAAGCTTAGGGATCCTGAGAGATTCTACAGCATATACGACAAGGAGATGTTAGCCATTATGCATGCTTTGGCTAAGTTCAGGCAATACTTGGTGGGCAGCAAATTCAGTGTTCGTACAGACCATAATAGCCTGAAACACTTCCTTGGACAGCGAGACCTGAATGAGAGACATCAAAAATGGGTCAGTAAACTGCAGTCGTATGACTTTGATATCACCTTCATTAAGGGGAAGCAGAATGTTGTAGCTGACGCCTTGTCTCGCAGACCTCAGCTGAATGCCCGCACAGATCACAGAGGATTGGAGGCATCGGATTATTGCGAGTATGCTAAGAACCCATGGGCTTCTAGCATTGTTGACAGGACAGAGCAGGATGACAGGTACACTGTTGTAGATGACTTGATCATTTACAAGGGGCGGATTTTTCTGATTCCTGACTCAGAGGTGAGGGTTACAGTTTTTAGAGCCTTTCATGATCTTCCTATGGCGGGCCATCCCGGGTACTATATAAAATGATTCGGGAATGGTTTACTTGGAAAGGCTGAAAACTGATGTGTTACAAGATAGTCGATGAGTGTTTCGCTTGCCGCAATGCTGTGAGCACACATATTCTCGGGCCGATTGCGTTTCACTTCCGACACCGCAGAAGCGGAGTGTTTATCGATGGACTTTATCACGTGCTTGCCGAAGCCCGTGGTAAAGATTGCATCTACGTAGTGGTTGATCGGGTTGACTAAATACACACACTTCTTCCGATATTACTACTTTCACAAAGACGCAGATCGCAGAAGTTATTTTTCAAAGAGGTATTCCGCCGCGCGGGTTGCCTCGCACGCATAGTACAAGTGAGAGACAATGAGCAACTTTTGGCGGAGTTGTTGCTTTGTGGGACCGAACGACACCGAAACCTACCATCCGCAGACAGATGGGCAGACAGAGATTGTCAATAAGTGGGTGGAAGGTTATTTGCGTAATTATATAGCTGGACAGCAGAGAGCTTGGGTGAGGTGGATCTATCTATGCGAGTATTGTTATAACTCGACTCACCACATGACGATACAGATGACACCCTTTATGGCTTTGTATGGGTATGAGGCGCCCAACCTTTTGGATTTGATATTGAGCGATAGCAGAGTGCCGAAAGTGCAGGGGATATGATGCAGCAGGACATTTTGAGGTCTCTCCGAGACAATATCCAGCGGGCACAGAATCAGCAGAAGCAGTATGCTAATCATAAGAGGGTTGAGCGTACTTTTGATGTGGGTGATATGGTGTACCTTATGTTGCAGCCGTATCGTCAGTCTACTCTGCGGAAGAGTGGGGTGCAGAGAAGAAGCCTACTATGGTCCATTTCGTGTTGTTAGACAAGTGGGCGAGGTTGCTTATGAGTTGGACTTGCCTGCTGATAGCAAGGTCCATAATGTGTTTCACGTTTCTCGCCTGAAAAAGGCATTGGGTCAGCATGTGATACCCTCTCCAGTTTTGCCACCCCTTGATGACGAAGGGAAACTGATATTAGTACCTGAGGCCATCCTCGAGATGAGAGAGAGACACCTTCAGAGGCGGTTGATCAGGGAATATCTGATCAAGTGGAGAGATCTGCCAGTTGAGGATGCTACATGGGAGTCAGAGGAGATTTTACATCATCCAGAGTTGAGATTGCTTGAGGACAAGCAATTTTAGGGAGGGCGGACTGTGATGTCCCCATCCTAGTCAGCGCAGTTGGTTATGTGGTTAGCCTATCATTTTGATCCTCGTAGGCTGACAGATGTGTGTAGAGGATCATCTGAGGCAGTTACTCAGTGTTCTGTAGCTTCAGTGTTGCAGTTGTTTCAGGTTGGGCCTTCGCAGAATCATTCAGAGAGGTTTTTCAGAGACTTTCTATCTTTAGAAAGTAGGGCAGGCGGAAGCTGCTATTTTTGGCCGTACCATTCTCTCTGTGTTCTGGCGCCAACAAGAAGAAAAACCAGGTTTTTGAAATAAATTCGTATTTGATTCATATGTCATATTTTAATATTGTAAATGCTCTGGATCTTCAGTAAAATGATGCGCCTATGATTTATGAGCAAGATCTACGCCTATTTCATGTTATATGATTTATTTTGAATTTATTAGCAATTTATTAAGAAAATCGCAGCTTTCTAGTTATTTTCCAAAAAAACCTTCAAAAACACAAAAAAATACAAAACACAGTAAAATCGCCATATTCAGTCAAGGGTTTGGGTTAAGAATCACCTGGATTCTTACATATTTGTTGCTCTTGAAACAATATGGTATGTTAGCTATCATCAATATTCTTTTGCAATCAATATATTTGTGTCTTTGTGGTGAAACAAAGACATATGGTCGCGCACAATCCTTGGAAGTTGGGAGGATATTTCATTAATATACAAACAGTTGCCTTCACATGATAAGTTGTCAACATAAGTAGCTAATCTTACATTGTGGAGATTTTTATTCCTACTATTAGTTTATAGAAGTTGTTACCTAAAAATGCCTCTTGATGCTCATATGTGGAGAAAGATTTCTCATCGAATTCATTACATTGAGAGACATAACCTACAGTATTGGTAACAGGGAGAAGCATCCGATGCTTTGACAGTGAAAGAAAAACTATTATAGCTGACATTTGTTTTTATATGTAAAGACACCAAAACTTTAAAAATACTCTTAAAGTAAAAAAAATATGTAATAAATAAAGTAGATCTATAGTAAAATAAAGACACAATTTTTTTTAAATATATAGTAAACAAAATAGCTGTAAAGTAAAATAAACTAACTCACAACTAAATTAAAAAATAGTTCTATGTTCTTTTTATCTAAAGACACCAATTTTTTTAAATATATAGTAAAGAAAATAGTTGTAAAGTAAAATAAACTAACTCACAAGTAAATTAAAAAATAGTTCTATGTTCTTTTTATCTATCTAAAATCTAATTTAACACAACAAATAATTAGAAACCTTTGCTAGCCACAAATTATTTTTTATAATAAATGGTGTTTTTCCAAAAGGTAGAATCATAAGTTACATAATCTATAGAAAACATGAAATAACTCCTTAAATAAAAATAAAGTAAATAATGTAGATAAAATAAAATAGTTATCTTGTGGGGAGCAACTTGTGGTGTAACGGTTAAAGTGGTTGCATTGTTAATGGTGCAACCAAGGTTCAAATCCCCACTTGGCCCAAATAAACAGTGTTAATGCCGGTTTGGGCCCACCTTCGCTGGGCTGGTGTACTCGTGGGCTATATGCCCCTGCTGGGTTACCGTGCTTGCAGGCTAAGTTTACCAACCAAAAAAAAAAAATAGTTATCTTGTCAAATTTAAAATTTATGTCTATATGTATATGTAATAAATAAAATAAAAAATATAGTATAAACGTCTCCAGAGATGCCTTTTGGCATCTTCTAAATAGATGTATTTAAGATATCTATACTAGTTACTACACTTTTCAAAGTAAAAAAAAAACAAAAGAATTAGCCTAACCTACATTGGCAATTGAGGGGGAGAAGCATTTGATGTTGTGGCCATGATTTATTTTGTTTAGAGCCGGCATTTATTTTTAAAATTTAAAGACATCAAGATTTAAAATATATATTAATGCCTACAAATGGAACTATTAAAAAGTAGCATATTAGTATATAATATTTATTGCACTTTTCAAAGTAAAAACAAAACTAAAGAATTACCAAAATAATGAGTGGTGGCTTTTACAGAGGTAAAATTAAAAGTTACATACAAAAGCAAAACAAGTGTATTATCGAAAAATAACTCTTCAAATAGAAATAAAGTAAACAATATATACAATAAAATAATTTTTAAATAAAAATAAAAATTTGTGTTCATGTATGTATGTAGTAAATAAAATAGTTTTAAAGTAAAATAAAATAACTCTTAAGTAAATAAAATAGTTTGAGACTGATATCTCTTGATGTTTTTTAAGTAGATGTATTTAAGATATCTATACTAGTTCTAGCACATGAGGAGAACAAATAAGGTGAGATGAGAATGCTCAAATGTGTTGGGAAATGAGTTTCAATGAGGCCCATTTGTATCTACCATTTACGAAAGTAAATGGCTTGAGCAAAATGATCTACATGGTGTCCAAATTAGCTATACAAGGTAAATTGTTGGGTAGATTTAAGTAACGCCATTTATCTAGTGCTGTATCAATACTCAAATCAGTCCAATTTGGGTCAGTGTCAACACAAAATAAGTGGGCATGCACATTGCTGTTAGAATGGCCCATCTCCGTGTCTATCTTTACTGCAAGTCAGCATGAAAGTGGCCTCCTTACCTCATTAATCTTTAGTTTGTCTTTCGTAAAGCTTCAGTTTTGTAGTTGATATGGTGATGTTATGTAATAACTGCTGCATTGATCAATGTATGATGTTTTGACATGCTTTTTTAGTTTGATAGTTTATTCAGGATTTGTTTTTGTTTGGAACTATATTTACCTAGTTCTATTTGTTGGACATATAATGGATTTATTAAATGATTTGTTTTTACTATAACTAAAATGCTGAACTGAACCAGTTGATTTAGATTTGAAGCAGCCACATGAGTGGATTTTTATTGGATATGCATGATTATTACCCTTTTGTGTTGAAAGTTTATGTTTGAATCATTAGTATATACTATTTAGAACTAAGTTGCTAGTTCCAGCATGGGAACGGGTATGGGTATGCTGCTAGTACAACATTTTTTTTCCTGATACGGATATGGCTGTATATATATGTATGCATGTACACATAAAAAAAACAATATGCACTATACAAGATTGAAAATACATATGTTAGGTATTTGATACTAAAATATACACAATACAAAATTGAAAATACATATGATACTTGATATGAAAAATAAACACAATATAAAATTGAGAAGGCATTTGATATTTGATACTATGATACTTGATAGTGATAAAGATAATTGATAATTCAATGTTATATCCTATATGTCAATTTTTTACAATATTTGAAAATAGTAAATACTAAATTAGTACATTCAATAATTTATTTTTATTTTGGTCTTTAGCAAAAGCATTTAGAAAGTCATCACTTGGATCAACTTAATTCAAACCACAAACAATTTAGTGCCACTCTCGATAGCCACATCATGTGTAGGAGCCACATCATCATCTAAATTGACTTTAGCAAGCTCTATAATGGGTGCATCTAAGTTGGTTCACTTAGGGGTTAAATGATATCCCAATTCTTTGCTGCCCCTTGTTTGTAGTCAACTTCCTTATGTGACATGTGGTGCAAGTTATAATTGACACAGACCAAATCTTTTGTTTTTTTTGCAGCCAATTGGTTGCACTTAATTAAGTGGATAAAGGAGTATGTACTCCAATTCCATTTAGTCAAAGAACTTGCAACTTGTTCAAATTGGAGAGAAAGTCAATTCAACTTAACATATAAAAGAATGTAAGAATGTTAAAAACAAAAAAATACTTGTGATAGAATTTTGATTGCAAGAGGTTGAAGGAACATATAACTTTTCCCATTGAGGTATCACCATGTATGAGCACTTGTCTTGTATTTGTCTTGAAGAGCACAAATGGTATGATCTCATGATGAGATGAACTTGCCAAACTTAGTCTTAACATGATCTTGTACCCTTTAGCATCTTCATTGTCTCTATATGGTCCTATTTTCCTAGGCAAAGAAAGTATCTCTATTGCGTAATATTTGGGAGATAATGCATATGCATGGAGATGCAAGGGTTTGGTTACCTTGTTCTAGCAATCACGAATGATTTTTTCTACCCTTAGGAAAAAAATTCTTCGTAATCATTTTCCTTCTCTACTATTATGGTCGTTATTTTTTCTAACATGGAGTCCATGCCATCTTATATTTCTTCCAAAAATGGTATATTTGTATTCCTAATTATACTCATGATGGGCTTGGTGAAAGTCCACATGATCCTACTAATCATCATCCAAGATCAATGATTTTACCTTTTGGGCCCTTTCTGAATTTGATTGCCTCCACACAATCTATTGGTTACTAATGGCAGTTGCACTCAACACCTTTCGAACCTTCACAAATCATCTCAAAACGATTGTGTGATGCAAATCAAGTCTCAACAGGGTAATATTCGGTAAGAAATAAGTTTTTAACACATTAAAATTTAAATAAGTAAATGTCACAAATTAAATTTGAAATAAGTATTGAAATTTTATAAATTTACCTTCAACACCTTCAAATTGGAGAATGTCTTGAAGATGTTTATGATGTATGATGGTTTGTCATGAACATTTGATTCTCTTCACTATCGTTGTATATTGTTTTCACCCACTTTATTTGAGTGGCAATCTTTTGCATCGCCAAGTTAATGGGGTGTATGATACATGGTATCCATAAAAATGTTCTCATACCTTTGCTCAATCAAAGCATCAATTGCCTTGCAATTTTTTGCATTGTTCCTTATGACTTGAACAATGTTCTTAGGGACTCGATGAAGATTTTGGAAATGAAGTTTGCATCCTTAACTTGCCCCTCACAATCAACCGCCTTCACAAATATTACCCCTTTAGTGGACACTACAATGACATTTATTAATGGCTAGTTTTTGCAATCTTTCCATCCATTAGAATTGATGGAGACTCCTATTTCAACTCATGAATTTTTGATTGATTTTAGTGATGTCTAATATTTTTTCTTTCTCCAATAAGGAGGTGCAAACCTTCTCATACCTAGGACTTGTGTAACCAGAGGGTGTTCAATTGATTGACATTACCATTTCTTGCCAATATAAGTGATCTCCTTGGTTGAAAGGAAGACCATTGTCATAAATGCAATGTGCAATGTATTCATTTGCATTGTCTCTTGCCTCATTCTAAAATGCCTTATCCAATGGGCCTTTTTTGTGGAATGGATTATTCAATGGCCTCTTTAGTGGGAAGAAAGAGAGGGATCTTCTTCTTGAATAGATGGTGTCTTCAAGAAAGGATGTGGGTCGACCAATATTGAAAGAGACCTTGTAGGTGGCCTCCCGAATCCTTTCTTCGCTAAAGGATGAGCTTTTAATTTTGTTTTTTCACTCACAACATCAGCTTCTTCTTGTTCTTTAATATATGCCATTTGTTCCTTTGGCAATCCCATATATAAAAATATACAAAATGCAAATAGACTGCTGTTATAAGAAAAAAATGAAAATGTAATGCTAGAGTATGTGATTTACATTATTAAAAAAAATAAAATAAAAAATACAACCCTGCAATATGTTTAACTATAATAAAAATTAGAAACAAGCACAAAAAACATTTAAAATGTTATTAAAAAAATCTAAATAATTTGAAACATTCTACAAAATATTTACCTTTGATTGGCAGACATCCTTTGTGCAAGCGAGATTCCCCCCCATAGCACTTAGCAAACATCTTTGGCATCTTTGCAATCTTTCACTGTTGAAAAAACTAGCAAGCTTCAAAAATTCAAAGATGACAGCTTTCTATGTTCTTGGATGTTTGTGAGGGCTTGTGTTTGTGAAATGGACAGTTCAAGATTGAAAATGCATATTATATTGTTTAATAAGGGTGGATTGGACATTTGATGGATGTTTTTTTAAAACTACGAATGGCCTTTGGCTTGTGTGTTTCCCCGGGTGGAGTTGGGCACAACTTGGATTTGGTGAGAGTGTGGCTCTGCCTGCCCTACGTGTCTTGTGGGTATCCACAAATTACTTGAGGCAGACATGGCCACACACTACCCATCCTGTCTGCAAATTGGTGTCCGCTCCTGACCTAGAACTGGTTTGGTCTGGTGACGGTAGGGAAATGGGAGGAAGCCAGCTAATTAGATTTACAAATGTCAAGTTGTAGGAGAATTTATGCTTTTTTTATCCACCTTTTTGCAGAGTACTAGATTGGTCAAAAACATTTCTGGCAGATTTTGTTCTTGGGGAGGGAGGTCTTGAAAAATATTAATCTAGGGTTACAGGGTATTTTTGTTATAAAATAGCTGCCTGTATCAATTCCCTACCTTGTTTTCACATATTCTCTTATGAGGTCTCTAAAACAAAATTACGTGCAGCTAACAATTAAACAACTTGGAATTTCTGAAATTGTTTAAAATGTATATCTAGCTCTCACACAGTAAAGACGAGCAACATAATTGTATTAAACATAGAACCA
Source organism: Sequoia sempervirens (assembly GCA_007258455.2). Lineage (NCBI taxonomy): Eukaryota > Viridiplantae > Streptophyta > Pinopsida > Cupressales > Cupressaceae > Sequoia > Sequoia sempervirens. The sequence continues at coordinate 75,955,107 of VDFB02086081.1, read as the reverse complement.
AAAGCCTGGGAAAAAACTTGCCTGGCCCTGGGCCATGCCAATTTGAATTGGTAGCCTGGTGTTTTTCTGGTGAAACCAGAGTTTTTTTTTCAATGCCATGTAAATAATGTTACTATGTTATCAAATTCTCTACAAGGAGAAATGCTATAATGAAGCAACAACAAACATTGTAAAAGGAAAAGCTATATGACTACTAAAAACTGGACAGTAAAGGTGTCCTCTTAAAGCTAAAGGGCCGTACATTTCATTTCCTTGAATGCCTTGTTTGAAATTGCAATCTCAATTTGTATTCTTCTAATGCCATCCCTAGTGGAATTTACATTTTTTCTAACTGAAGTTTTTTTCTTGTCTTTGACAATCAGATTGGTAATTGCGTTGGTGCAACAAATCATCATCACTTCATCACATTCCTTTTCTTTGCCCTTGTTAGTAATATTTATGTCCTATTAATGTCAATATACGCAGGAATTTTGATATGGCCCACTTTAGCTTATGTCCCAATTGACCCTGTATTTGCAATCAGGTCTGCTAATGTGTTCAACATTGTCAAAGCATTCCTACATGCCTTGATGAGAAGTTCTGTTGTATTATCAGCAAGGGCTGTTGCTTTGATATATCTTATTGTAGCCAGTATATCTGTGGCAGTTGGAATTGGACTCTTATTTTTCCAACAGGTGCAGTTGCTTTATAGTGGAAAGACTTATATCGACTCTCTCAAATACAGAAGCAATGGAGCTGTTGAAGGATTGCCAGTTAACAGGGGCTGGCGGAATTTGTTTAGAATCTTTGGAAGTGGGCATCCAATATTTTGGTTGTTACCCAAAAAGTTCAAAAGTTCTCCCTCCAGTATGAAAAGTCATTAAAAGTAAATTGCCAATTCTACTATCATTTTTTGTCTCGGCCACCATTTTCCATTGGCATGGTTTCTTCAGGTTACCAACATATAAGCAGCATATTTAAAATCATTTTCTGCACCAAACTGGGTGCAGATATGGAGTTGAGTGGATATGCTAGATGAGTGAAAGCCAGAATCCTCAAACTGTGAATTTTGTTTAAAGATAACCAGCTACATTTGCTTACAGATGTCTGCACTTAACTGGGTGCAAGTATAGAGTTAAGTAGATATGCCAATTGACTGAAAGCCAAAATGTTGACCCATGGATTTTTGTAAAGATAACCTAGAGTGTGTGCTTATGATATGTACTTGTAGGCATAGTGTTGAACTTATGTGCTATGAAATAATATAGGATATTACGTTAATACATATCTAGACCTTCATGTTGCTCATGTTTACAGAAGAACCAAGATGACAATATCTGCTGGTTAGCGTTTCTATGTGGGAACTTCTTATCAAAATGAAAGATTTAGATGCTGAATATTGTATAGTGCTTTTGAACTAGACACCGATCCTTTGCCCAAACAGCAAAACAAACAACCCAGTGAATTATTGACCAAGTTATTAGATGTTAAAAATAACTTAATTAAGAGTGACAAAGGACAACATTAATTAAAAAATATTTGCTATAGATGTAGAGAAGCCAGAAAATAGTGCCAACTCTTTTGCATGAGGCGCTCTCCTTCAATTTTGCCACAGTGCACTTAGTTGGCATGAGTTTTCCACAGTCCATGAAGATGAAACAGAAAGCTTTTGGATTAAACTGTGTATGAGTTTCAATCCATGTTTTGGATCACACTCTGTGATCCATCATCAGGAAGAGGAGAGAGTCAATTACTGTTAATTACTGTTAAGGTAAAGGGATTTTTTGGGCTCACAGCCTTACCAGTATATCTCCAGGGATCTGAGAACAAGGGAAATTTTTAACATGACCTTATAAATATTGTTTGAATTTTGTACCCCTTGGATTTCAACCTAATGACCAAGATTGGGGAAAACTAGACTTTGCCAATAAGCCTCTGGCCATCTGATCACATAATGCTAAGATGCAGTTCTGTGTTAGGTTTTCTTTCCAAAATATTAATAACGAGCCATGGATACCAAAAGTAATTGGCATGCAATTCGAAATGATTACATAGCTGAAACCAGATTTGTTTTGATATGAATTTCACATGGAGCAAACATCCTTCTATCTGAGGTAAAGCGTGGAAGAGTAGGCTCCCCTGAAACAGAACCTTGGCAAGGGGAAGACATTTGTTGGGTTTGAATTACAGTGGAAATTGCCCCACCTTTTATATACAACAGCCTACAAGCTGTGTATCCATGTTGTATGTGGTAAAACATGAAACGTCAAGTTGGTATGAAACTTTGGTTGCTTAAATGTTTGACCATCAAAATTAATGTAAGTGTGAACCAATTGGTGGTTGATATCACAAGCATGTTGAATGTGCACCAAAAACGTAATCCCTTGTGTAAGTGGTATATGTAAGATTAAAAATTGAGTTTATAACAAACCCAAAGAATGAATCAATCACAGTAACCACTAAAGTGTAAATCCAAACTAACTCAAATCAATCTATCAATGAAGAACAAATGCAACATAGAAAATAACAAACTGATACAAATTTAGCTTCTTTTGTATGCTACCTTTGAATTGCCTTAGTTATTTCTCTCCATTCGTATCCTTGCTTTTGCTCTTAGATTTTGTATGCTCAATGTTGTTTCAAGCTTCAAATGCTGTTGAATGATAAAGGATGCCCAATATTGAGAATTTGTAGTTAGCCATGAATGCACAACAAGGCTTGCTTTGATAGAAATGCTTCTTTCACATGAACAATCTAGATTAAAAGATGAAGGACCATGATCAACGGTTGAGGTTCGTTGAAAGGAAATAGATTGAATAGTTAATTGGCTTGATCCAATCAAGGGAATTGATTGGATAATCAATGGAAATTTGATTTATTAATTAGTGAGATTGAAATAATGAGTGGAAATTGATATATTAATTAACATATTAGATTGAATAATTAGTGGATATGATTGATCATCAACAGATTAGAATGAATAATCAGTGGGTGTGATTGATCAATAAAACGTGAGGATAAGTAATTAATTAAATAATTAACCTTGAGAGAAATGTGCAAACAAAGATTGAATTAATAAACAAAAGTTTATTTATTAGTAGATCATGTTAAGTGAATATTGGAGATTTAAATAATTAAATTAATTATTTCTCTTGCTCTCTTTCATCCTGATGATGGATCATGGAGTGTAATGCTAAAAACTTTGTACACAATTGAATCCTGAAGCTATACAGACTTATGATATGGATTGTGGAAACTTATTATCATCATTTGTAACAATTACTTAATATGAAAAGGTGCTTGATGCTAATTAAATAATTAATGATAACTATTTAATTAAAATAGAAGAATAATTTAAGTTAGCGACATAAATAAATACAATTTATTTAATTAATCAGGAAGAATAATGTTTAATTAGGACATTATTAAATAAATATGATTTATTTAATTAGTCAGAAATAATGAATGAAAATAAATTAATTAAATAATGTAAAATTAATTAATAGTAGAATATGAAAATTGACAATAATTAAATAATAAGGTACTATTTAATCATTTAATGAAGAAGAGTGAAAATTGATGAGTCAAATGTGAGGATATTAATTAATTAATCTTAAGAGGAACGTTCACACAAAGATTGAATTAATAAACAAAAGTTTATTTATTAATAGATCATGTTGAGTTAATATTGAAGAATTAAATAATTAATTCAATTATTTAATCTAGAAGGGGGAAAGCGGTTTAACTAAATAATTTGTAACAATTATTTAATATTAGAAGGGTGTTTGATGTTAATTAAATAATTAATGATAACTTTTCAATTAAAATAGAGGAATAAGTTAAGTTAGTGACATTATTAAATAAATATGGTTTATTTAATTAGTCAGAAATAATAAATGAAAATGAATTAATTAAATAATGGAAAATTATTTAATTAATAACAAAATATGAAAATTGAAAATAATTAAATAATAAGGCATTATTTAATCATTTAGTAAAGAAGAGTGAAAATTAGTAAAAAGTTGCTACTCGTAGGTCAGGGCAATTTAGGGTATCTATAGTATAAAAAATGAGCAAAAGAGAGTGTGAAGCCTTTGCCTGGTAATCCACATAAACAATTTTTGAAAGACATTAGGTTTTGACGACTCATGCACCCTTGCCTCTTGCCATAGAGTAGAGTGACCTCCGTAATGAAGAATTGCAAAAGGCTTTTTGTCAAGCATGACCCAAACAAATTCACTTGGTTTCTTGTATCCATGTGAAAAGTAGGAAAACGAAAATAACAACCATAGTAGTTATTCACATGAATAGTAGCAGGAATTGCAACACTTATAACCATTACTACAATATTAATCTTTATCAAACTTAAACCAAGCAGAAAATTTTGGAAAGGTAAGTCACCTTAAATAATATTTGCTCTTTAGTTTTGGGTCTTTATTTTGACAAAAGGAAACAGATTTTTATGTACATTGAAAGGGGAAAAGTGCAGGGAAAACTGAAACAAGCCACTTAGATCTTCTCAAATTGGATGGATGTCAATCATTTAGTTATGAAGAGGTAAGAGTTATGACTAGCAACTTTAAGACAGATTGGACAAGGAGGACATGGACCTGTTTTTCTTGGTTCTCTTCAAAACAAGGATGTGGCTGTCAAAATCTTGTCTGATAAATTACATCAGGGTTCCACAAAGTTCTCCATAGAGGTATAATCAAGGACTCATTCATACCAATTTTACATTTAAAACTTGAGAGCTAAAGTCTCTCCAATAAAAAGTATAATCTTTTATGTCTTTGATCATTATAATAAAAAAATAAGAACAATTGACTACACCTTATGAGTCTTTATAAAATTTATCAAATGCTATAGGTAGATATCATGTCCATGTTACACCATAAAAATCTTGTTAAATTGATGGGGTGCTTCATAGAGGATCAAAATTTGGTTCTATATGAATACATGTCTAATGGAGACTTGCAACATTGTCTTGATGGTATGCTTCACAACATTGCTCAATTGTATAATTCATGCCCATGTCAATGATTTAGAGAAATGTTTTATGCTCATTTAGTCAAAGGCTAGCAATGCTTGGTTTTAGGTTACATTCTTCAAGAAATACTCTAGAATGGGAAACAAAGTGAAACTATGGCAAGTGACTTAGATCAAGATTCTACACAAACTATGGCGTGTTGTCAATGATGCCAATGAAAAAAGTGGACAGAGTTTGCAGGGCTCATATTACGAATTACTACCAAAGTAAAAAATGTTTATGATAAGACCAACCGATGTCGATCTCCCTGCAACTATTGCTTCATTCTATTTACAACAAGCAAAAGGAAAATCTAGAAATATCCGATTCTTTAGGCGAAGACAAGATTTTTGCAGTGTTTTAAACAAAAATATTGGTTGTGACTTAAATTTTGATTTGATCGGCTACTGGAGATCTAATTTGATCACCTACTAAAGATCTTATTTGAGCTAGAAAGATTTTTCAATTGGTCGGAGTTGCATAAGAGTTTTCAGGTGTGAGACATACTGAATTTTGGTGGGTTGTGTCCACAATAGATGTAGCCTATTAGCTAATTAGACAATATAGAATGAGAAAAAGGAGCAATAATTCATTTATTTACACTCAAAACTGCATTCTAATATTATAAACTGAAGTTTACACTTGTTATCTAACTCCTAACTATGAAGTAATTAATAACCACAAACTACCTCAAAAATGGCATAACCATGTATAATTTGACTGTTTTATATTCTACAAAGAAATTATACTAATGTCCATAGATGACCAAAAGAAGGTCAATGGGACTCAAAGAGAACAATGGAGAGTTAAAAGTCCCATCGAGGGGAAATAAAGAGATAAAAGATTCAAAACAACATAGGTATGTTCATGGATGTCCTTACCTTGTTCAAGCATGAAATATGTTAGTGGAGGTTGTCGCTGACATTTTGAATTAATTCATTTTGTGCAAACTCTAGGAACCATGGTTCCATGAGAACATACTTCTTTGAGGTAATTCTATCAACAATTCAAACTCCTTGTGTTCACATATTTCCGCACTTTGCATTCACATCTTCTAGGCGATAGATGCCCATACCTGATCCACACTTTCTATTGCGACATAGATGAAGATGATGTTGAGATTATAAACAAACACTAGATACTTTTATTATTTATTCCGACTGCAAATGTCCTAGAAGACATATAGGTGAATTATGGAATAATAGATAAGGAGCATGAAACACTTGACAAAGGCCCTCAAAGTGATGTCTACTAATATAAATATTTGGTGTTTATGATATATAAAGAATACATCTCTTTGTAAATAGTATATGAATTTTGAAATAAAATCTAGATATAGGAGTTCTATACTATAAAGAGAATCAATTTTCAAATAGAAAGTTAAAAGGAAATAATGTGTTGGAAAATATATCTATTCAATACTTTCTTATTATAATATAGTTTTCATTTTTTAGTTTAAAATTTGTAGATAATGTACATAATGAAAACTTAAAACTAGCACTTGCATCTAAAGAAGGTTCAAGGATTACATCGATAGAAAACTATATGTATGTTAATATGTTAAAGAGTATGTGTTTGTGCATGCAAATTCTAGTTGCATGTGGTTGGATTAAATAATTAATAATAAATGCTAAATAATGGCATGAAATAAACTTAGACAAATCTATATTTTTCCCTTAAAGAAATTAAGTATATCTTATTTCAAAATATTTGCATATAGATTTAAAACATACAACAATGTAAATGAAAAAAGAAAGTTGTCATCAAATTGAATAAAAACATTGCAAATGGAAATAGAATGTTCACATCTAGTTGTCAAATCAATATTTATCTAGATTTTATGTGATAAGTGACATTTTGGAGGCTTTTACCATTAAATGACATCTAATTTACAATTAAACGATAGGTAAAACTTGTTTTTCGATGACTCAATAGTGGTTTACAAGTGTGAGACTTGTTTCAAGCTCAAATCTCACACTATATGTAGCCTATTGGCTAATTAGTTTTAGAATAATTACTAATTAGTGTCATGATTTTATTAAAAAGGGAATATAAAAATCTATTTGTTCATAAAATAGTTTCTTATAAAAATTAGCAATTGAAATTTAAAGGGACTGATGGAAACCCTTTCTTTACTATTATTTCACTTTTTTTTGAAGCAACAAATTTATAGTAAAATTTGGCTATCGTATTATAGAAAATATTATAGATAGGGGTTTTGAATAAATTTATTATTATTATATATATATATACAACATTTTGTCAACTTATTTCTATGTTTGTTGATTTTATGATTAGTACAACCAAATTTGGCTCTGATACCAAAATGTAACACTACTTTTCGCCAAGTATAAAATTGGATAGATTTAATATATTAGAGTTAATTTTTATATGGCAACGGATTTATTAGTGTTATTATCTAAGTTTTAAGCATTATAAAGTATATATATAATTTAAATACAAATGTATGAAATTGTTATTTATCAATGTTAACTAACTTAATACTTAAGCACATTATGATTACCATCATTAATATATAAATTGGCATCTAACAATATGAAAATGATCAAAAGAACAAATAACATCATAAAAACATTTAATTGAATCCACTTCATCTCATTTAATAAGTTCAATACTTATTTGAATCATAGCACTTGGAAATCTCATTCTCACTCTAGGAAGATTTTATTGTTGTTGGTCCTCATAGCTATGTCACACATCATAGAACATGTATAAAAACACAAAGTGTTCTTACACACCATGCAAATGCATCAAAGCCATGGCCAGGACAATCTTGAGTGTACTTTGTACCCCAAATTGGACACACTCTGCATACCCTCTTCTTAAATGTCCATCGCCCACCAAACCATCTTCTTCTTCCTTGAGTGATCTCCATTTCCTTTCAAAGTATCACATAAATGACTTATATAAGCCTTAATTCACAAAGGTTGCATTTAATTAGTATTTAATAAATTTATATTTATTCCTCTCTTAAAATATTTTTCATAAATATTCTTCTTTTATCTCCATTTTAACCAAAGGATCATATTATCCTTTATTTTTTTTATCTCATTTTAATGCTTTCATCACATTATTTTCACTTTGGAGAAAAAGTTTCTCAACAAAAGTTAACTTTGTCATGGACCTCCTAGTTAAATTAGAGGGACAGGGGGAAGGGGTTAAATTTTGGGATGACATCTCAAAACAAAAGTTATAAATGAATCCTTGAACAATGATTATAAGCTAGTTGGATATCATCCCCTGTGGTATGCTACTCACATGTGGAGGGGATAAACTAAAGTAGGACATTAATAAGATGGAATGCTCAAGATAAAATCACCCTACGCCTTTCTTGTTCAAGATTTTGAGCACTCATCCCAAAAGTTACCATCTTACAATTGCTTTGATTAGTGCCAATCCTTTGAAAATCAACATAGAAGGATAATTTATTATGATAGAGCCTTCTAACTTTGAGAATATGAATAATAAAAAAGAAAAATTATGGAATTATGAGAAGAGGTAATCTCACTTCCTACATTGAATCCATGAATGGTCATAATGTCAGAATTATCTAGACAATTTGTTACATCTTGGAAGGATGGGGTGGTGTATATGAGGGGTTGTATCTCCTTTGATGCCTCTAAAGAGATGATTTCTTTGGCTACTGGCCTACATTTGGAGGGAGAGAGACTAAAAAATGAAATAAAGAACCATAACCATGATGCCATGAATAAATTTATCCAGAGAGGCAAAAAGGTGATAAGACTGTAAAATGGGTTCAATAGAGAAGATTTGTCGGGGAACTAGAAGTTGGTTTCTAAAGCCCTCATACACTATATCACCCTCAAAGGAAGGTATAATAATTTATACTCCTACCTCTTCCCCATGTTGAACCATCTTCGTCATGGTTTGAAGTTGAACTTTTCTTTTTGGATTTTTAGCTCTCTTGAATCTTTTGTTCATCAAGTGTTGTTAGACAAGAAAGGTCTTCCCCTACACCATGGGCTTATTTATCACCTTTACTATGTCCATTTGACTAATTCCTAGACTTGCCTCTTAGACCTAGGATTTATAACACTCCTTTACTTCCCCACAAATCCCCCAGGCCCCAATTCTAAAAAAGATTAATGTCTCTCTGAAGGAGAAGTTTGATCGCCCCTTGAGGATTAAAATTATCATCCCTCTCCTTCCCAAATGGTCAACAACTACAAATCTATGACTTCTCTGAGCCATGTGGGTCCTTCCCTCCCCCTCAACTCACCCGGGTTAGTTAACCTCTGTATAAGAGTGAATTTGCACCCCTTATGCAAATTCCCCCTTTTCCCTTCACTTTAGAAAACCAAGTTTGGAGGATTAATTACACCTAAGCCCGCTGCTTTCTTTCCACTTGGAGCCTGTTTTGAGTGTTGGTGGGAGAATTTATGTCAGGGACGCCCGCACAATGGATAGACATCTACGCGACATGCGTATGTCCTTGGCAGATTCCTACAATTGAACCTACAGAGGCGTTACACTTCTCATTGGTAGTCGACTTGTAATGCCCTCTTTGGTCGACCAACCCGAATATGGCCATTTTCTTCATCTCTCCTTGAAATTCCCTCCTTCTATACATGCATTTCAACTTCTTCACACTCTTGCACTCACTTCTTGCATTCTCAAGCATTCTAGCAACACTTTTGCACTCCATTGCAGCAACAACTTCACTCCATCACTTCAGTAGAGCAAGGTTGCGACAAGGTGATCCCACAATAGTGGTTTACAATTTTTGGCCAAACTAGACACTGAAATAATTTTTTTTAACTAAATCTTCACTTTCAGGCACCTATAGTGGCTACACTGTGAGGAATTTGAAGATGATGAAAACTAGAGTTTCGTGAAATTTTGTCTGTAGATTCTAAATATATTTTTTTCAAAACTTCTGGAATCAGATTGCACTTCTTTTTCCATCTCCCTTGAAAACAATTTCTTTTCAGAAAACAACACTTTTAAAAAGTGACGCTCACCGTATAATGCATAACATTTTTTTCATGAAGGATAAAATTCTAATTCTTTCAAATTTAGATTTGTAACTCTAATATCTAGTGCTTACACTTGGTTAGATAGTTTTCTATTGAATATTTTTTCTTTAATCAAGTTTCGAAGTCAAACCAGTTACAATTCAGACATAGCGCGACCGTATAACACGTAACTTTTTTGTAAGTAACAAAATTCAAATTTTTTTTTGTTAGATCAAGGACTTCAATATCTGGTGCACTCATATTTTTCCATTTTTTTTTGATAATTTGTTATTTTTCCATATATGCAGAACAAAGAGCTTTATTTTCGGAGAAAAATCTACATTCACAAGAAATAAAAAATAAATATAATAATAAGATTAAATTTATTTAAAATTATACTTTTTGGGAAGCTTATAATAAGGACTACATACTTACAAAAATAAATTTTAAATGAATTCATTTGATCCCCCAAAAGGTAAATCAAAAGTAGTTTTTTATCAACATTTTGATAGGTGTAAAGGAGACTCCATTATAGGTATGGTTTAAAACTAGCAGGGTTCTATCCAAGGGGATTTGATCTAAGGTAGTTTGATCAAACCCTCTTCAATTGGAATGCTTTAAATGAAACTTTTTAAGACTTAAAAAATTATATTTTCTAAAAATATGTGATTTCAACAAAAAATAGAATCTCCCAGAAATTGTAAACCAGCTTTGTGGGATGACCCATCACCATTGCAACAGAGGATCGAGTACTCTCATTCTCTCCTCCATTAGCCTTGAGTGCTTTTGGTGGAGCTGGTAATCTTCTCATTCCTCTCCTCTATTACTTGGTAGAGTAAGCACATTTACTGTTTTGTAGTGTTTTAGTGTTCTTCATTACATTAATTTCTTTATCACACTCACTTTCTTGGCTGTCCGTGGAGGTGGAAACACCTAAATGGGGGTCTGACTGAGGCAGGCCCCTATACAACCACCCAACATTTTTCCTCCTCTTTGTGTGTAGGTGTACATGATTTTAGGGAGCTAGCTAGCGATTGATTTTTTTGTGAGATCATCCTTTCCACCCTAACTCTTGCATTTTTACTTTATCATATTAGAGAGTATTTTGTTTACTTGATAACGTTATTTTGGCACTTTAGTAGTAGTTAGTTGGGTCATTAGCTTGTTTTCCTAGGTTCAACCTTGTCTCTTTAGTTGCCTGGTTGTACGGATGCCAGTGCACTTGAGAGATGCCAGTGCGCTGTGTTGTCATCCTAGGCCCACACTTCTGTCCTTGGGCAGAGAGCTTCCTGAGACGTAGTGTTGAACCTGAAAACCAGCTCGCCTGGCTCTGTCCTGTATTTTGGGTCTTTAAGGTGATTGAAGGAATTTATTATCCTCATCATTCTCGTCTCACATTTCCTAATATCTTGTTGTGCTGAGGTAAGCTAGGGTAGCCTTTCGCTCTTGGCCCTCCGTGACCAGGGGCCTTGAACATGGTTGGTCCCCCTCTCTTACATTTTTGGTGAATTTGACGTGAACTATTTTGGTTTCATTTTGTGATACTGATAGTTCCTTTTCTAATACTCTAGGAGTGTTGTAGGTGTGAGTGTTGTGAGGTTATGTCGCCTTACAACTCAACCTACGACCCCTAGTTGGCATAGTTGGAAGGTTCCAAAGGTGTTGCGTAACAAAACCTTAATTGGGTCACCATCTTATCCTTTAACCTTTAGGGACTCTGTGAAAGTATCGTCTAGTGTGCATAATGGCCTCCTTCTGCATCAACCTATCCCCTATGTGCAGCCTGTGGACAGTGGTACTAGTATAACCTTCACTTCATAGGACATGTCGATGGGTTTTAACAAGGAACCATCTCCTCTCTATATTCCTATGTGGATCAATGGAAACATCATAGCGGGTGTTCTCGTTGATCTGACGTCACAAGTGAACATCATATCTGAGGAGTTCATGCTAATTAACTTCTTACATAAAGATGGGTATGATGCACCTGTGAGTACCATCTGCACGCATGACGAGCTTTCCGTGCCCCCTTTGGGTAGTATTGTCTTGTCGGTCTTGGTTGGACCTAAATCTATGAAACTCCTATTTGAAATTATTCCTAGGTTTGAGCTCTTTAGAGTAAGGTTGGGTATCCCTTGGTTGGTGGCTATGAACACAGTACCCTCGATTGTGCATAAATGTTTAAAATTTATCCATGGGGGTTCCATACATATAATTCATGACATCGGTTATAAATCGTCGGTTGCTCGTGGGAGCTACTCCTTGGACTACTCTTGCCTTGCGCCCGTTGGTCCTCTTCCGCCTAGGTCAAACCTTCTACATCAAATGTATCAGAACTATAAGAAAGGGCATCTAAGGCCGAAAGTGAGATACCCTTCATTGCCTTATGTTGTTTCACATAGGGCTTGCTTAAAAGTTGACATCGATGCCACTAAGGAATGTAGGAGGGAAGAAGAGAAGCGGTCCTAAGATCCTCCTTCTTCCTCTTCCGCTAGTTAGTCTAACACTTCTTCTCATTTTTCTATGGTGCCATTAGATTTTGTTTTGCGTTTGAGGGATAATCCTATGGTGCTCGCTTTGCGAAAGCCTAAGCGTACTGCATTCAAACTTCCTATTCTGCTAAGCGAGCCTAGACCCATTCGATATAATGGGAAGGTCTCCTATGGAGAGTCCTCTTTGTCTCGACCTCCACAGCCTCTTACAACTCCTGCTTCTAAAGTAGTGAATGGGAAGAGGCTCACTGTCGCGGCTCTTGAGCCGACTCCCCCCGCTACTCCTCAAACTGTTCCTCCTGGTCTCGTTCAGGAATCCATTCCTTTGCTAGAGACGACCGTAGTGGGCATTCCCATGGTTGAGAAGGAGCCTTTTGTTCCTTCACAGCCTCCAGCATCCAACTTGAAGAGTCATAGAAACCACCTTGCACGCAAGCGCAAGCGCCAACGAAAGGCTCTCTTGACTGAGTAGGCCACCTCACAAAGGAAGGAGGAAGAGATGACTGCCCCTGCTTCAGGGCCTCCTATAGTGTCTTCCTCTCCCCTTTCTTTTGCTTCCCTTTAGTCTGGTTCTACATTGCTTCCGACTTCCGTTATGAGTACGAATGCGCCTAACCCCAAGGGGGTACAGGTGTTCATTACTCCTCGGTGGAGCCGCCTTTGCTGATGTCCATTCTGGATATCTAGACTTTCCCAAAGCCTGTGGATATGATTTTAATACCTCAGTTGTATCCACTACAGTTCTTTCCTCCTCTTCCTTTGCACCTCTAGCCTTGTCTATGGGGAGTTCATCTCCTCCGATGAAGCAAAAGTTGGAGTATGGTCCTTCTAGTAATGAAGGACGTAAGAGGAGCCCACCTTCTTCACAAGGTGGTCATGTGCTAACTTGTTCTATCCTAGTGATGGAACCAGTCTCGGCTTCCCTTGAGTTCGTCACTACTCCCGAGTCATTTGGTGAGCCTAATGGTGAATCTCAGGCACAACCTACCCCATCCATTGAAGTTAAACATGGCACTCTTGTAGGGTGCAAGTTTAACTCTGTGGATGAAGTTTTGGCCTTGTCAGCGATCTTTGTGAAATCGCTGACCCTAGCTCCACAAGAGCTCGACAAAGAAGACCTTGCACGGCCTTCTTCGTTGTCCCTTGTTGTGGGAGGGTTGGATGCTCCCCCTCTTAACATTCCACCAGTGCATGCTTGTCCTCCTTCCCCCTATGATGATCTAGAGTAGGAAGCGGACGACCTCTTGGTCAATCAGTGTTAGGAGGAGGCCTCTTCTTGATCTTATGTGTGTCTGTGTTTTGTGATGTGTTCCCCAATGATTGTGCTATGTGTGCCTGGATGAACCTTGTCACTCTTATTGGTGCTTGGATACAAGCATGGTTTTTGTGTTGTAAACCTTCCTCTATTTGTATCATCATTCTTCCATGTTTGTGCTTTATTTTTGATAAATTGGGGACGATGCAAAGCATTGGGGGCATTTAGGATTCCCTTCCATGTTGACCAATTTTTTTATTTTTACTTTGCCTTCTCGTGCATTCTTCACATGGTCTGATATAGTAGGGGTTGATGACAGTTCATTTATATACTATTATTATACATATATATATATATATATATATATATTTATGAGCAGTTATGACCACAAAATATCAGGCTACCCCTCTTCCCTTTGTTGGTGTTTTTCTCTTTTGCTTTCTCTTTATCTTTCTCTCTTCTTTGCTTGAATTTTCCCTCTCATGTGTGACAACGCCTTTCTTTAACATTACGATTTTTAGAAAATGCATTCGTTGCCAACGAATCTTTTCTTGAAAATCTTCGCAAATCTTTCTTTAGAATCACATTCTCAACTTGGAGCCCTAACGAAACATGTTTCCTTCATCATGGGTTCATAAATAAAGGAATTGAGAACCTTCCTCCAAAGCAGGAATAACTTTGACATTCCCCTCGTGTGGGGGCATATTCTTCCTTTCAAATTCCTTGATGAAGTGAACATCTTTCAAAAGGATCCCTTGATGATGGATCGATTTGAGAAAGAAAACATTTACTTTCAAACTATGCATCCCTTGAGTGGACCCCTTCTTCACAATGGATTCCTGAGGGACCCCTTTGAAAGTCCAAATTGTCGACGGTCTGCGCGACTGTCTGCTTGCCTACGCAGCTGCTTCCCAACTCTATGGAGTCCGCTTTCCTAGGTTTCCTCTATGTGAGAGATCTTGGGGGATACCTCCCTGTAGGACTGAGAGCCTATAGGGCGCTTCCTTTGAGCTTCCTCCATGCGAGAGATCTTGGGGGTGGCTCCCCTGCAGGTCTGTGGGTCTGTAGGGCACTTTCTTGGGTTTCCTCCATGCGAGAGATCGTGGGGGTTACCTTCCCTACAGGTCTATGGGTTTGTAGGGTGCTTCCTTGGGTATTCTTCATGGGAGAGATCTTGGAGAATACCTTCCCTACAAGTCTACAGGTTTGTAGGGAACTTTCCTGGCTTCCTCCATGTGAGAGATCTTGGGGGACACTTCCCGGGTATCCTACATGTGAGAGTTCTTGGGGGACACTTCCCAGGTATCCTACATGTGAGAGTTCTTGGGGGACACCTTCCTTGCAGGTTTGTGGGCTTGTAAGACACTTACTTCATAGGGATTCCTACATGTGAGAGATCTTGGGGGTTTTCTCCTTGCAGGTCCACGGGCTTGTAAGATGCTTTCTTTCTTGACCTTCATAGTTCTGAGAAGCTATGAAGTCCTTTGCTTATCCTACACCTTCAGGTTTGTTAGATCGTGGTCTTCTTCCTTGATGGTTCAGGTATACATTTCTAACCCTATTCCTTCTTTGATCCACTTTATCAAAGCACTCATCAGTACTCGTGCTTGCTAAAGTGGGGGAAAAATGTATAAGAGTGAATTTGCACCTCTTATGCAAATTCCCCTTTTCCCCTTCACTTTAGAAAACCAAGTTCAGAGGCTTAGTTACACCTAATCCCATTGCTTTCTTTCCACTAGGCGCCTATTTTGAGTGTCGGTGGGGAAATTTCTGTCGGGGACACTCGCGTGGCGCATAGACATCCATGCGGTGGCTTACGTCCCTAGAAAATTCATGCGACTGAACTTGCAGAGGCATTATACTTCTCATTGGCAGTCGACTTGTAACACCCTCTTTGGCCGACTGACCCAAATATGGCCATTTTCTTCATCTCTCCTTCAAATTCCCTCCTACATGCATTTCAACTTCTTCTAAGCTTTCAGTTCAAGTTCTTCACACTCTTGCTCTCACTTCTTACATTCTTAAACATTCTAGCAGCACTTTTGCACTCCATTGCAACAACAACTTCACTCCATCACTTCAGTAGAGTAAGTTTGAGACAACACCATTGCAGTAGAGGCTTGAGTACTCTCATTCTCTCCTCCATTATCCTTGAGTGCTTTTGGCGGAGGTGGTAAGCTTCCCATTCCTCTCCTCTATTACTTGGTAGAGTAAGAACATTTACTATTTTGTAGTGTTTTAGTGTTCTTGATTACATTAATTTCTTTATGACACTCGCTTTCTTGGCTATCTGTGGAGGTGGGAACACCTAAATGAGGTTTTGCTGAGGCATGCCCCTGCCCCTATACAACCACCCAACATTTTTCCTCCTCTTTGTGTGTAGGTGAACATGCTTTTGGGGAGCTAGCTGGCGAATGAATTTTTTTGTGAGATTATCCTTGCCACCCTAACTCTTGCATTTTTACTTTATCATATTAGAGAGTATTTTTTTACTTGATAATGTTATTTTGGCACTTTAGTAGTAGTTAGTTGGGTCATTAGCTTGTTTTCCTAGGTTCGACCTTGTCTCTTTAGTTGTCTGGTTGTACAGACGCCATTGCACTTGAGAAACGCCAACCCACCGCGTTGTCATCCTAGGACCATGCTTTGATCCTCAGGTAAGAGCTTCCTAAGGTGTAGTGTTGAACCCAAAAACTGGCTCGCCTGGCTCTGTCCTATATTTCAGGTCTATAGGGTGATTGAAAGACTTTATAGTCCTCATCATTCTTGTCTTGCATTTCCTAATATCCTGTTAAGTTGAGGTAAGTTAGGGCAACCTTCTGCTCTTGACCCTCTGTGACCTGGGGCCTTGAACGTGGTTGGTCCCCCTCTCTTACAACCTCAAGCATAGTGCTCACCCAAGGTACACAAGTAGAAAAAATATTATGTAGTAAAAAGATGTTCCCTCTATTTGTGGACCCCCATGACACCTATCAACCAATCCCTATCAATTTTAGCCTTGATCATTTGGAGGTTAGCCCACCACCCCTGATTTGACTCCTAGATATATCTTCTTGAATAGGTTGTTAAGCACATAACCATTCCCAAGAAACCCATTATAAACCTACCCCTCACCCACATCGATAAATGTAGCAATAAACCTAGTTGTAGCTCTTATTTAGAGCTGAAGGTCATGGCTAAGAGACTCTAGGAAATTATCATCCTCCATAATAATGTGATGAGATGATAGTTGTCCTAGATGCATGTTCCCAAACTCAAGATTCAACAAATGTAAAAATACCTTTATAAACATGACCATCAATGGGTTACCGACACCCTACATTCTAATTTGGAGAGGAGAAAAATAAAAAAGATGGAAGGTGATGAAAATGTTGTTCAGAAAGGCTAGACTATCAAAACTAGAGCTAAGATGTTGGAGGAAAAATGAAAATGCAAAGAGGTTGAGGAGACTCCTTAGGTAGAGTCTATTGGAAAAATTAATGTTCTTAACAAGGAGTGGAAAGTTGCCAATGGTCTAATAAATCTTGCTAAGTGATAATTTCTTAGTTCTAATTCCTTGTTGGTATTCTATATTGTTTCTAATGTTGATTGTTGGTTTTTCAGGTGGTTCCTATTTATGGGGATCTGATGCTTAGTCTCACTTCTCATGAGACTCTTTTCTCTTACCTTCATGACCTCTCTTTTTAATGGGTTTGAGCCTTTTCTCATGTTTTATTTTTATCAAAAACTATTGAACATTCAAAATATTGAGAGCGGGGGGTGAATTAGTATTCTATAACTTTTTGAACACAACAAATTAAATCACCAAACCATATTAACTAAAATAAGAAATGAAAGCATGAATCATACACAAGACCACAGAACACATGAACACTAGGATTTTTATGTGGAAAACCCAAAATAGGAAAAACCACGATGAGGATTAGCCCATAATATATTATATGGGCTCACTGCTAGGACACATTGTCCTTATAAGGCTCACAACCAGAGTTAAGTACAATAAAAATGGTGGCTCATTTCCAAAGTATGAATTTATGCAAAGTGCACCTTTCTTGTGTTGTAATTTGGTTCCTTTGAAGCTCTAAATATGAAGTACTGCTCTTTTTAGCAATCTCTCAACAACTCTGCTTTGATTCTAAACTTTTACCATTGAATTCACATGTTCGCACTATACAACACAACTCACATCTAATATGCCATTTATGCTCGCACATCCACTTATTTCACACACCCATCAATTCCAAAATATCTCATATATATACCCAAATACATTTGTACACATCAATTAGGTTGGCCTAATTAGATGTCACAAAAAAAATCCAAAATAGCTTTTGTCGGCACCATACAAGATTTAAAATCATCTTTTCACTCAAGCAGAATGTGTAATACTCAATTTCAAGTTGACATGGACCTAAAATAGATCCAACCAACATCCACAATGTATATTTAATCTTTTCAACATGTATCATGTATTAGGTCGACCAGAAATATAACCTAGTCACAAAAGCTTCCAATTATACACATGCTTCCCAACACACACACCTTCTAGACTCGCTATTTCTTCAGTTTCTCTTTTTGTTGACATAAGATGTAATGCCTCGCTAAGGGACCAAGTGGATTAACACAAAAGACCATCAACACCAAGCCAATTTGTTTTTTTAAAGAAACTAAAGTAACACTAACTAATGCAACTCAACCAATTAATATGAATGACATCATTACAATAACATGATATTATAATCATATTATAACATAAAAGTAATATTGAATATAACCCATTTGCACACCTATCCACTATGGTCCCCTAACGTCGCTACTAAGATACACCTATACTAATTAAGCCTAAAAAATATATTTGATACACTATAACCATATTTTATTAACACTTGAATGTAAATTAATCTCATACATCAAATTATATATGATAACATATCAAAATTATCTTCAAACCACATCTAACACTATGCTAATATAAATCTATTCTCAATCAATGTTATAAAATAAGTACATAAAGATATATCATATTTACTGCTTAATTAAACTCATGCATTATAAATACAATATTTCTATATTAAACCTCTCTATTACATACTAAACAATAGTAAAAATGTGTATAATCAAGATTGTATCAATTCACTTACTTTTCCTATACAAAAATGCTACCATGAACACGATTCATTAATCTAAGAGGTACATATGTATAAGATACACTAAACATTATTTTTTTTTTATGAAAATATCACCTGCACATAAATTCAACTATAGAATGAAGCGAAAGAAAAGACTCTCCACATTGCGCACGAATTGCACCACCTAAATCCCAATGGATGGTTCGGAAATACCACCCTACCACGTGGAACCATGAGGCCCACTCCCTCTGTGCTAGGAGACAACACTAGGCCCCACAAACAAGCAAACAACAGAACAGAAACAACAAGTGGCTGACACTAAACATCCCAAGAAAACTACCAAAATAAGAATCAACCGAAAATTATAACTTCACAAATACTTCTAGGTACTTCTATAGACCCAAACACATAACACAAATGGATAGAAAACTAAAAAGCTTCTCATTAAACCACAACACTACAATAAATTATATTACATCAATCTCACAATATTATAACATAATAACACACTTTAGTTTAGTAATTCACAATCAAGACCAACAATGCACATCCCTAACATAATTGATTTTTACATATACATAAGTCTCAACATAAGATCTCACAAACATGAAGAAATTAAGATCATGCAAATAGTAAACACATTTAAATAGAAATGATGCAATCCAATACAGATCAAAAGATAGTACTATACCCTCTAATGCAACCTTTAGAACTTAATTAATTCTTTTTTTTTTAACAACAATCAAATCTTACAGCCATAAAACAACCATAAAATAGTTATATCAATTCATAATCAAAATCTGTAAAAGACCCATTTCAGATCTGGTTGTCGCCTACTTAGCAAACTGAATAAAATTAACCAAAAATAACTCAAAAATTAATAAAATGCAAAACAACAAACAAATCCCATAAAACCCTCTTTTCAACAATACCCGATTACAGTCAATTCAACTGACAAAATAAGTAATCCAACAACTAAATTTTATTTATTTATTTATTTATTTTTAAAATAAAATATTAAAAACTTAAATTAATTTAACCCCTTTCAAACCTCTATAAATATAAAATCTCAATCTTCTATTGGCTGGTTACAGAGAGAAAATAAAGATATTTGCAATTATAGAGGAGCAACTTGACAACAGTCTCGTGTTTCAACTATATCTCACAAACTACGATCTAGGTTTCTGAGATTTTTGGACAGAATTTAAACGACAACGAGATAAAAAAAACCCATTAAAAATCTCATTAACCCAGTTTGTAAAAATAGAGTTACGAGGGACGCACTCAGACCCTTTTACTATGAATAACAGAAAGTAATAAACATATATTCATTTTTATTTTAGAATAAACAAATGTTTTATTCATATACAAAATAAAACTATCCAATATTTATTTTCAAAAATCAAAAGAAAGAAATCAATCAAATCATTCATGCATATGAAAGAAAATTTTAACACAAGATCTGAAAATTCAACCTGGATCCAACGCTTGGGAATGACATAAATTTGATGCTGAGCTCCAAAGTTTTCAACTTTCAAAACCCTCAATTGCAACAAATTTCTTATTGCTCCTTCCTCTTTGCAAGCATAAAAAAAATCTCTCAGAAAAAAAAATCCAAATCCAACATGCACTCCCCAAGAATAACCCAACAGCCCAAAAACCTTTTATCTCCTCCCAAAATAAAGAGAACACTTCTCCAACCAAAAGACAACCTCCCAGCCACCCTTTCAACTTCCATTTTCGTCACTTTTCATAATGGAGTAATTAAGGTGGGTTCTAGACTCAAAAAATATAATTTTATAAAATAAAAATACCTCTCACCCATAAAGCTATCACATAAGAAACATTTTAAATCATTAAAACCACATAAAGACTCCATAAAACATAAATTTAGTGACCATTTTAATAAAATGAATCAAGAGACTAATAATGCAAAAATTATATCCAAACAAAAGTAAAACAAATATTACTCAATAAACAATAACCAAATACCAAATAATGATAATAATAAACAATAATTAAATAATTATTCCTCAAAATAATAACATAATAAAACATAACATACATAAATGTCACTTATGGATAATATTATATCACACCTCAAACACATTAATAAAAATCATAACAATAAATATGATAGATTCAATATTTAACTTCACTCATAATTCACAAACTAAGGTAAAATATAAATCATAAAATAACTTCACATGAAAGAGCAACATTCACATCAAAAGATAAATAACACTAATCACAATCATAACAACACAACTAACCACGGGGTTTAACACCAACAGGTTGGGATCCAAAACTAAGGTTAGACAACAAAATCAAACAATCACATATCACATAAGAAACAATCGAATAAATGCAACACTCCAAACATAGGGTAAAGATCGGACATTGTCTCATGACAACCTGAAAAAGTTAACACATTCTTCATCAATTGTCTCTAATTGAGAACAATGGCTAGGGTTAGGTTATAATTTGGGCCTAGATGTTATTTCCTCAACCACCATTGGGATTAGAGGCACGCTCAGACCTACTAATTTAGGTAGAGACGTAACCTAGTACCTGTTCACTTAAACATACAAATTAGAGCACATGTGCATAATAGCCGAAGCACTAGGAAAGAAGCTCTAGCAATCGTATCTCATTCCCGTATGTCTCTCATACATCCAATGGTACGATGCCGCCCTTTTCACTTATCCTAACAAACATACTACTGTATCACTCAATTATCTAAGTAAATCTCTGCATAATAACAATAACATAACAATATGCATCATACTCACCAAAACACTAAATAGAAGCTCATGCCCCATCTTTAAATGTCTCTATTATTTTACTTTCATCTCCAAGTTCCAAAGCCAAACTTCCTGCACATCCACTATGAGAATGGAGGGGCACTACAAGAGAGACTACCTTTAGAACTGTAGCAAGAAAAAATTCTTCTCAACAAAATGCAGAATCTCCCATGTTGGTATAATGATCAGAGAGGTGACAGTAATATACAGCTCGTTGAACTTTGTCATTGATATCTTCTAGTACTCTTCACAAAACTTCTTGAGATCTTGAATATAGTTGTATGAATCAGTCATAATGATATGTTTAGAGGAGCACAATTACATCTCTTCTTGTGGTGAAGTGTGAACCCAAAAACTGACGCACTAGACCTCAACATGATCGGTAGAGAACACTTAACCAAACTTCTAATAGATCAAATTTTTGGTATAGTTAGTATTTTGTACAAATAACACCAAAAATGCTTCCCCACAATGTTGACATCAATGACAACACTGGGACAGCTAAATCAACCTATGTATGTACACTTCATGCTCATGTTACCAAGTTGTATCAACAATGGTAGACTTCCAAACTTCCAACAATCTCCCCCTTTGTCATTGATGGAAACATGCATATCAAAAACATTTTTCATATCATGAAAAAAAACCATTTCTTCCTAACATGAGCTCCCCCTTTCAAAATTAACCTTGACTTTCCAAAAATGTTTTCTAGAAACCCAAAAAAAAATTTCTTCTCACTATCTCTCGCATTATCTCTCCACTATCTCTCTCTCCCCCTTTGACATCAATGGAAAAGGTTATGCAAGGATCCAATATATTTTCCTTGGATATATGTATGCATGTATTAACAAAAAGATAAGAACATATCAACCCGAAGTTGAAGATCCCTTGAGATTCCTTAGAGAATCCTGCCAAGTAGATTTTCCTTCTTCCCAAGAATCTTTTGCATGTACAAGAGTCTTGTATAGTAATTCAAGCTTTGTTGAAGACTCTATACCTTCTTCCATAGTGCTAGGGCTGAGATTTATTTGTGATAGACTATCAACACTAGCAAGGGAACTGGATACATGAGTGCGCCTTATTTTTACTAAATCTCTTAGTGCCACATATTGCTTGATTATCTTTGTTCTTTGATTCTGTAAGCTAAAGAATTTGTCCTACAATTGCATGATGTAAGACCATCTCTGATTGTTACTATCATTTTCCAAGCTATAAACATCTGCTTGAGTGCTCAATCGAATTTCACTTTGACTCATTTCATTCTTTGTATTTAGTGTCCAGTTAGATCAATTCAGACATAAAGATATTAATTCATGTGCTTCTTCTTCACAATCTTGAACATCCTTCAGTCCCTTCAAGACTTTGTGGTGTGCATCTGCACATTTCTTTCTGATGCCTTCTATATTTTCCTCTGTAGTTCTTGTTTCTGACTCATTTCCTATTTTTTATTTTAATCCAGATATGCATGGCTTCAATGAATCAACCATACTCCTGAGATTTTCCAAAGTGGACATTGATGAATTAATGCTCGCATCAGGAATTACCTCTTGTAAATATTTTATTGCTTCATCCAAGTCTTATATGTTTACATTTTCATGCTCATATAGGGTCACATAAAATTGAATTCCTTCTTGTTTTGTGACCTCTTGCT
The DNA here is from genome assembly GCA_007258455.2 of Sequoia sempervirens. Taxonomy (NCBI): domain Eukaryota; kingdom Viridiplantae; phylum Streptophyta; class Pinopsida; order Cupressales; family Cupressaceae; genus Sequoia; species Sequoia sempervirens. The sequence goes on along the minus strand of VDFB02086081.1, from coordinate 75,931,774 downwards.
TAATAGCAACACCTTTTATTTCCTTTCCTATTCTTCTTGTGCTACCAGAGGCTTCAATCATAGACCTTTCTTCTAAGCCTATTATGTTGGGGTCCTTTGGGCTTCCTAGAAGCACTTCTACATAATAATAAACTTCCTCCATAGTTACTTCATAATCTAACTCAAAAATCCAGACAAGTCTAGGCTCAATTTTTTCTATGTAACAAAAATTAGCAGAGACAAGGAAATTGATGTCTCTAAAGTATTTTTCCACCACACTCTTTGGTATTCTTGTTCTATTATTCATCCTCATCTGAAACATTCTAAAGAATGCTGAAAGAGCATTTTCTTGAGCATCTGATCCACCAAGATTCATCATAATATTTCTTATCTGGTGTGTTATAGGTTTTGTATTTTTCCATTCCACTTTTCCAATTACTAGTATCTCCTTCATGAATGTATTCTTTTTGTTCTATTTTATTTCTTTCAAATTCTTCACCTAGTGTTGTCGAAGTAACTCGCAAAGATCATAATCCACACCATTCTCAATCATGTCAAATGCAATTTGATCAACAACAGTAGAGACTGTATGGCCATTGTTAGGTAGAATTTTTTTATGTCCAACAAGCATTGTGGCATACCACATAGCTGGATTTCCAAATGTACTCAAGATAAGTTCTTTTCCTTGAAGAGTTGCACCAGTCTTTTCTATTAATTCTTGGTCATTGACAAACTTCCGTCTTAGAACTAGTCTAGAGGAACACAAACCAGTCACATGATCCCTTATTTCTTTCCTGGTTATTGAGTGTTCAACGTCAATCCAAATAGACTCATCATGAATCTTGCTCAAAACAATTCGAATGTACTTCTTATCAAATTCAAACAGTGGAAATTTCCACCATACATACAATTTCTTTTCAACTAGGGTTTTGTACTCCAGTTTGATGATATTATAACTTTTTCCAATTCACTTTTCCACAACATACTCAATCTAACAAAGTTCATTTCTTCTATTTTCCCATATATGTATGCATAAATATCCTCAGTGGGAAAAACTATAAGGGGAGTGCCAAAAAATGCACCCACAGAATCTTCCGATAGATTTTTCAAAGAATACCTTTTTCAATTTGATTTGTAGTCTATCTGAAACATTTACTACCTTTGAACCGTCCATTGCATTAAAGATGAAAATTCTGGAAAAGGATTGTGTAAGTAGAATACCTCTTGAATTTGCTTCAGCAAAGAATAGGGTTTTGATATTTTCCTTCCAGAACACACCTCAAATCCACTTCCTCTTCTTCAATTTGTTTTTCCTTCACATCAAATGAAATTTTCTTCTCAAGTATGTTTTAACTCCATGATTTGACTCGTATCAATAAATGTGTCAACAATAAATGCTTCAAAAAAAGTTTTCAAACTTTGAAACCTTATATCCACAGTTAATCTACAGATGCTCCACAAATTTTTGCATCGAAATATTTCCTTCCATAATTTTCTTCAATAGCTTCAGAGATTCCTTTTCCAAGACATCTTTGTGTCATGACTTGACACCTTGTATTTTAGGGGGCTTTTAGAATTTTTTGTTATTACTCCCCCTAAGCCTTGGCATGGGCCTAGTTTTCAAAAGAATTCTCTGTACCGAAGGTAGGTACAAATGCATTTGTAGTTCCTGAATCATCTCTATTATTAGACTCGTCTTTCTTTCTCCATATATTTTCCATTTCCTTCTTAACCTTAGTAGGATCAAATTTCTTCATAGATTCATTCCTCTTTACTAGATTAGACAATTTTCTATTTTTTCTTCTACAAACTTTTGAAATATGTTTGAGTTTATTACAAAAGTATCATACAACATTTTTCTGTCCAAACTGACTCCTATTCATCCTTGATCTACACTGGTTAGCCTTATGTCCAAATACATTGCATGTATAATAGTAGCCATTGAAAGATTGAAACATTTTCCTTGTATTATATCTATTCATCATCTGACTTCTGAATTCAGTAGCTTATGTCCAAATTTCTTGCATGCAGAACATTGTCTAGAGAAGATTCCAACATTTTGATTCATTCTACTCCCACATTCTATTTCTGTATGTCCATATTTATTGCATGAAAAAAAAATGCCATTGAAAAATGGGTACTTTTGCACATTTGGTTGTCTACTAGAGGTCTTCCCAAGAAATCCATTATAGACCCATGACCCCTCACCCACATTGAGAAATGTAGCAATAAACCTATTTGTAGCTCCTATTTAGAGTTGAAGGTCATGGCCAAGAGACTCTAGGAAATTATCATCCTCCATAATAATGTGATGAGATGATAGTTGTCCTAGATGTATGTTTCAAAACTCAAGATTCAACAAATGTAAAAATACCTCTATAAACATGACCATCAATGGGTTACCAACACCCTACATTCTAATTTGGAGAGGAGAAAAATACAAAAGATGGAAGGTGATGAAAATGTTGTTTAGAAAGGCTAGACTATCAAAACTAGAGCTAAGATGTTGGAGGAAAAATGAAAATGCAAAGAGGTTGAGGAGACTCCTTAGGTAGAGTTCATTGGAAAAATTAATGTTCTTAACAGGGAGTGGAAAGTTGTTAGAGGTTTGATAAATCTTGCTAAGCGATAATTTCTCAGTTCTCATTCCTTGCTGGTCTTCTATTGTTTCTAATGTTGATTGTTGGTTTTTGAGGTGGTTCCTATTTTTTGGGGATTTGATTCTTACTTTCACTTCTCATGAGACTCTTTTCTCTTGCCTTCATGACCTCTCTTTTTAATGGGTTCGAGCCCTTTCTCATGTTTTATTTTTATCAAAAACTATTGAACATTCAAAATACTAAGAGGGAGGGGTGAATAAGTATTCTATAATTTTTGAACACAACAAATTCAATCACCAAACCATATTAACTGAAATAAGAAATGAAAGCATGAATTGAATCCACAAGACCACAAAACACATGAACACTAGGATTTTTATGTGGAAAACCCAAAATTGGAAAAAACATAATGAGGATTAGCTCACAATATATTATATCTGGATATAGTATATTACAGGGGTTCACTACTAGGACACACTATCCTTATAAGGCTCACAACTAGAGTTAAGTACAATAAAAATGGTGGCTCACTACCAAAGAATGAATTGATGCAAAGTGCACCTTTCTTGTGTTGTATTTCAGTTCCTTTGAAGCTATGAATATGAAGTACTGCTTTGCTTAGCAGTTGCTCAACAACTATGCTCTGATTCAAAACTTTTACCATTGAATTCACATGTTCACACCATACAACACCACTCACATATGATATGTCATTTATGCTCGCATATCCACTTATTTCACACACCCATCAATTCCAAAATATCTCATATAAATACCCAAATGCATCCATACACATCAATTAGGTCAGACTAATTAGATGTAAACAAAACAATCCAAAATAGCTTTTGTTGATACCATACAAGATTTAAAAACATATTTTCGCTCAAGCATAATGTTTAATACTCAATTTCAAGTTGGAATGGACCTAAAATAGATCCAACTAACATCTACAATGTATACTTAGTCTTCTCAACATGTATCATGCATTAGATCAGCCAGGTATAGAACCTAGTCACAAAAGCTTCCAATTATACACACACTTCCCAAAAAACACACACACACACCTCCCATATTCAATATTTATTTAAACTTTACGTCAACATCAAAGAGACTACCTTTAGAACCAAAACATTCTTCTTAAGAAAATGCAGAATCTCCCACATTGGTACTGATCAAAGAGATGACGGTAATATATAGAGTTAAACTTTGTCATTGATATCTTCTAGTACTCTTCACAAAAATTCTCAAGATCTTGAATATAACTATATGAATTAGTCATAATGATATGGTTAGAGGCGCAGAGTTACATCTCTTCTTGCAGTGAAGTGCGGACCCAAAAATCTACACACTAGACCTTAACATCATCAACAAAGAACACTTAACCAAAATTTTGATAGATCAACTTTTCAATATAGTTAGTATTTGTAAAAATAACACCAAAAATGCTTCCCCACAATGTTGACATCAATGACAACATTGGGACAATCGAATTAACCTATGTATGAACACTTCATGCTCATGTTGCCAATTTGTATCAACAATGATAGACTTCCAAACTTCCAACAAAAACAACTTCAAAACTATTTTTGTTAATAAAAATAATAATTATAGAGCTATAACTTATTTGATTTTGAATTCCTTCTAACTAATGATTCCTAAGTGTTGTTGTATGAACAATTTTTTGGAAAATCCAAAATGAGATAAAGAAAGAAAGAAAATAAAACAACCAAAGCACAAAGAAAAATATGACAATATCAAAATAAGGTAGTGATTTATAAACCAAATGTGAAAGGATTTAATATGATGCCCATTTATATTGTGACACCACCAATTCTCTTCTAGGTCCTACACATAAAAGGAATTTCTTCTAACAAAAATAGTAATCATGTATGGACCTAATCATGAAGAATCAAAATTGTGATTTTTTTTTAAGTTCTCTCTTGCTTTTTAACATAATGGGACAAGGTCATCAACCTTATAGGTCTTCTTTGAAACTTTCTTATTAAATAATTTATTTATCCTCTCTTTGGGATTTTCTAGCTTTTTCAAATTTGTAATCCCCATTTCATCTAAATCCAACAAATCATTTAACCTTTGTTGTAACACATCTAATTATTCTAAACTATTTCCTAAGACCATGTTGATAGTAGTAGCCTATAGATCAAATTAGCAAATGTGTTGCATCAAAACCATAAGCAATCATGAAATGAGAAAACCCATTCTAGCATTAACATTAGTTCTATCAACCCATAAGGATTCATATATCTTTAAATACCAAATTTTGTTTATTATTGTATATTATCTTCTACATGATAACAATCAAGTTTTTGTTAGTAGACTCGACTTTTCCATTACCCTATAAGTAATGCATGGATGAATGAATTGAAATAATTTACTAACAAACTAGAAATTTCATATGTTCATGAGAAATAAATTGAGCCCCATTATTGGAAATGATTTCATAAGGAATACAAAACTAGGAAAATATTTGATTTTAAAAAAATGAGACCAACTCAATACTTACTAAACTTTTAATGGAAATTTCATTAGACAATTTTGTAAAAAAAATTGTATTTAGAATATATTTATGCCCTATAGGGAAAAATTTTGAAATGAAATCAACACCCCACTTTTCAAAATATTTTCTAGGTATTACAAGATTTAGATGCATGATTGGTAGATGATATCTTCTAGCAAATAATTGACAAGTCATGCAAGAGAAAAACAATGATGTGTTTTTTAATATAGTCAACTAATAATAACCAAATCTAAAAAAGTTATGAGCTGTTATTTTGAAAATGTAATGACCACCACAAATCCCTCCATGAGAGCTCTTGATAACCTATTGGGTTTGTTTATGAGTTAGGCACCTCGATAAAATATCATCTCTATTGTGTAAAAGAGAAAATGTCATGTAAAACAAACTTAAGAGCTTGAAATCTTAAAGTTCTTCATTTATTTTTATTAATATTATTAGGATAAGATTGATATTTGAAATAGTAAACTAGATTATAATATAGGTTATATTGAGAAATATAATAATCCCCTCTTGTATGCAAAGTTCAATATTAAATTTTTTGAATATTTTTATATAAGTTTGAAAATGGGTCCTACATGTAGAGTCAAGACGATGATTTATGTTAGAATTAAAATTTTAGCCCAATTTTTTGCTATATCATTACCTTTGATGGTTTTTATTTTTCAAACTCCAAGTAATACTCCTAAATATTAAATATCTACTTTACCAATCTTATATCAATAATGAGAAATCTAAGGAGGTACTTGTTAAGATAGGTACATTTTGTTGGAGTGAAGAAGACACTAAGAGAGGGCGAGGGGGGGGGGGGTGTCGGTGAATCAGTGTCTTAGACAAATTTTAACTTTTTCCTTTAAAAAGAATCAAATAATTTATGCTCTTAATATTTCAATGATAAATACATTCATGATTTGAAAGCAATCATTAAAGAACTTAATTAAGAAATACTAAAGAAAATCAAAGATCATCTCAATCATGAAATTTTATCACATCAAAAAAATGAGAACATGAGACAAAGATTTGAAGAGTGGAAAACACTCTAGGAATAAAAAAACAACTCCAAAAATGATGCCTCACTGGCTTAATCTGAAAACTTTTTATTTACAATGCCTTACTAGAAATACTATCTCACTGATAGATTTCAAATGCCTCACTGGCAAAAATGGCCTCACTGACCAAAGAACCTCATTGGTTACAAGAATGCCTCACTGGCATACACACATTTGCCTCACTGGCATACAAACATTTGCCTCACTGGTATACTTTCTATGGGTCTTACTGACCAATCTCCAATAAAGGAAAAAAACATAACTTCAGGGGGTTACCCTGTTACTATACAATCCATCAAATGAATTACTTCTTTAACACACATACAACATCACTAAAGAATAACTCTAAACAAAGTAAATAATCAACAATTGTCGGCATATCTTTGTAATCAACAACAAAGAATGATTTTTCTTTTATTCAACTCAATCTTTTGAATGTCTTCAACATAGCATAAATAATGTGCATAATTTTTGAATTGCAAACCAATTGCCTTCAACTGCATACCTGAAATACAACTTCCCTTAACAATAAACTGAATGAACAAGGGTTTCGACAATTTAGGAAACATTATTCACAGGAAACAAATACACCTTTTCCTTAATGAATGCAAGTACAATGCTCAAGAAAAACTTTAACAAACTGCTAAAAATATTTGTTTAAAGATGTTTAATCAAAGATACCATAAATCTTAACACACAGTCGTTAACAACCATCATTTTCCTCTGCAATATTTGATGAAATAAATAACTACCTGTCAGCAAAAAAAACTAGAGAATATTACCCAAAATGTAGACTGAAAAACTATCTCTTCTTTATTGAAAAATAATCAAGCAATGTCTTGTCCAAAAAAACACCATCATTGACTGCAAACCCTAACTCCTTGTGCATTTTCACCTCAATGATAACCAACACAATAATTCGTGTTTTCACATGTTAAACTTGCTTTCCATCGAACCCTAATCTTATTTTCCATGTGATAAAAAACATGGGTCGATACCTTTGTCACTACCTTTCCAATATTGTTGTCTCCTTTTGAAATATCTTTGCTATCGACAAAAAAACATTATGATTACCTTGCAAATACCTATGACCACCATGTAAATGATTTAAGATTTATGAAACCCATGGTCTCTAGGAAGGTCCTCCATAATGTCGTGAATATGAAATGCATGAAATGTATGAAATGTGAAGTGTTCCCCTTTTATGCCTTATAAAGAATTGCTATGGCTAAAAGCCTAGCATTTAAAACCAATAAAACACTCCTTTTATTCTGCCATAAAAACCACATTAGTGCCAATTGTAACAAGATGACAATAGAGAAAACATTATGCCTTGCATTATCAAATGACACAACAATATCACCTGATAATTATGCCTTGCATTATCATATGATTATCAATGTGCCTGTTCATACCACCAAGATAAAATTAAAATGCCACAAACTTGAGAGTTTGTGTATTTGTCATCAAGGACAACAAATGAGAAGGGAAACACATTTAAGTGCACAAAAACTTTGTTAATATTCAATTATTTTTGTTTGATAAGTGTTGAAACTAAAGACAAAAAAGTTATGAGCAAAGAATGTGATCACCCTAAAAATTAATTTCTTGGGATTAAGAGAAATCCTATGTTTTTAGTATTACATTAGAATTTCATGAATATGATCAATGTTATTTCTCTAATTCTTAGAATGAATGATGAGATATTCAAGACAAACTTGGATTATGGTTCTAATTAGATCATCAAAAGCCACATGCATGGATCTTTGAAATGTGGTGTCGACATTGATAATGATGAAAGGCATCCAGTTGAAGGAAAAAGTTTCTCCATGTATGGTGAAAGTGGTTTTATGCCTATCTTATAGATTGATAAAAAATGATTATACATAGAAATTTCATCAAATAGAGACATTACACTAAATTGATGACCTCCTACAAAATCTAATCAATTTTAGGCAATGGAAATTATCTAGCTTTAACCAAATCACAAAAATTAACACAAATAGATGTCACCATTCTTTTTACCAAATTTCATTTAGTTAGCTACCTAATCTAAGTATCTTACAATAAAATGACACCACCATAAAACATTTTACTGAAATCCTTGTTGATTGTGTCTTACAACAAGGACATCAAAATTTGAGGCTTTTACCTCATAGGTTGGATACTAAAATTTATGGGAAAATGGGTAAGTGCAAGAAGTTGGGTCTACTTTTAGTGGAAGTGTCATTTTTTAACTTTAAAATAGGAACCCATTCATTTTTTAGAATAGGTACCCATTTTAAAGTGGGCACTCATTCCAAAAGGTTTGAAAATCATAATTCATGTTTTTAATTTGGATTTAGGCTCAGACAAGGGATGGTAACCCAACCCTTAGCCTTGGACCTACAAGTACAAGGTCATGACAATGTCGAGAGAAAACACTGTCAATATGGTTGATAGGCTTTTTTCAGAATTATTTTGTGAAATTAAAACCCATTTTAGATGAGATTGTGTAGATTTCAAATATGTATTTTTTTACAATTGAATTATTTTTTCTATTTTTCAAATAGTTTTTGATGACACTAGTCCATAAACTTGAAATATCAAGTTTTTATTATTATTTTAATAACTTTTATTAAAATAATTTGTTTAATTTTTTTTTGTATGTGTACAATATTCAGACAATTATTTTCAATTTGAAAAAATAAATAAAAAATGATAAGTTTAGGTCATCTTTTGCATGACATACACAAGGGATTTTCAAAACAACAATTACGGCCAATAAAAATTAACAAAAAAAATCAAAAAAATTACAAAAAAAATATTGTGCACATTCTTCAATGTGTTAGAGATCTTTTTCCAAAAGGATTCATAAAAATATAATTATTTAGGTCAAAATATGGATGATGCACACGTGCATGGTATGGTAAAAAAAGTGACTTTTAAACAGTGGTTTTTTAGAAATGTCTATTGAAAATCATTTTGTATCATTTGGGTATTAAAATAAATTGCATATTTAGAAACTAGATTTTGAGTACTACATTTCATATTACTAGCCATTTTTAAGATTCAATCTATAAGTCCTTCAAATTTTTAGGTCAATTGTGACAAATTTTAAAAATCAAAGGAAACACTTCCACTTTTTGACCAAAAAGTGGACTCAACTTTTTGCACACACCCAAATCATGCCATAATATTTTAGGATCTTAATCTTTCAAATATTTATATTTCCAACAAAACACATCAACAAATTCTTTAAAAAACTTGGTGAAATAATTTTTTTCTAAGTATAATTAATGCCTAGATAAATGTACTTAGCATATTCATTAGTATCCAAATTTATAGGATTGGTTTCTTCAAATACATTCCTAGGAAATTCTTTAGTTCTTGTAATTTTATGCTAATAATTAGACAAAAATTTAGATTTAACACTAACCTTGAACCAACATGAAATTTATTTTTGGACAATTACAAATAATCATCATAATTCAATGCATAATTATCTAAATAAAAATAATTGCTTTTCATAAAATAATAAAATGAATTATTTTTGAAGTTAGAACATTGAGTCTAGATTTTTTACATAAAGTAAAATTATTAGGCGTAAACCTGGAGATTGGAAGATTTAAAGCAAAAAAAATCAAATTTAGAATTGAACTCCTGAAATATGTAGGAAATATTGAAAGCATAAGAATATCAATCAAATACCATTTTTTGTGTATATTTGTGCACATTTATATAATTTATTTTATAAATATTTTTGACTTGTATTATAATAAATTTTGAGTCACAAAAAAAACTTCCTTATGTTCATTTCACATGCTTTTTCAAGACCTATAGAAAGAGTTTTAAGCTTTGCTATATTATTCATGGCATGAAATGATTGTTGAAATTTCTTGTTATGAAACTCACCTTCACGACAAACTAGAATAACAATATCACCACTTCCATTTTGGAAATAAGTACCATCAATATACATGGTCCATATGCCTCCTTTAGGAATAAATAAATAATGTTGTTCAAAACTCTCATCAAGATTATTTATGTCATATCAACTTACTTATGGTCCATATGCCATCACATGCCTTTCTATCTTGCTTTTTACTTATAACATTTCATTAATACTATTAATTATATTTTTTTTTCCATTAATTCACCTTTGGTTTTATGATATTTATCATGATTATATCTTATTAAGGTATATTTAAGTGTGTTCAAGACTATTTAAGGGATGCATGATCTTTATATGGATTAAAAATATCCAAATGACATGTACAAAGGGTGTGTGATACCACACCTCATATAACCCTCTAGTAGGTTTACTGATAATATGTGATACCACAAGTCTCTAATGCTCATATGTGGTGGTTTAAGGATTTTAGTGTAGTGTGTGATATTGTATAATATTCTTTCATGTCTTTGTAGGATATGAAACTCTTCCTATATGGTACTACAAACCCTCTGTAGAATTGAACAATATCATAGAAGGTTTTGTAGTGATATTTTTGATATTTATACCACCTACCAAAATCCACTCTTAGCCTAAAACTATTGTCTTGTCCTTATACAATCTTGTGGAATTCCTTGTCATCAACTCTATTTTAACTTTTTTGAGTTTCCCTTCCTTGTTTTCATGCACATCAATTTCTAGGAATTCCATATTTTTGGCATAGGTCCTTCCCATAGAATTTCTTCAAAACATGTCTTTCATGGTACTACACTCTCTTTATCTGTCTAGTCCATCATTTTACATCTTTCTTTGATAGTTTTTTATTTATAGTGTTTTGTTTAAACTCTATTTGTACCACAACCATCTTTACATATATTCCCTATATTTTTCTAAATATTACTTACACTTAGTACCCTCTTATTTATGTGTTTTACTCTCTTCATATTTGAAGTACCTCATGTACAATTGTAACTTCTATATTATTCCTTACATCCAAATTTCCATCCTATATCACCATATTTTCTTCTTCTTTTATTTTCCAATCTATTTTCTAGATTCTATCACCACAAAATAAGTACTCACCTTTCCCCAAGTCAAATCATTATACCTCCAATATTAATCTCTCCAATTACATCTTGTATTGGCATATGCTTTCTCCTCAATAATGGTTGTTAATATGTCAATTTGGTCAATACCTATATTTTTCTCCCTTTGTGCGACATCATCTTGAATAACTAATTATTCTACACTTATTTATGATGTGTTAGTATATTTGATCCAATTTACTTACCTATTATGTGGTCTCACAACATGCCTCATGTTACTTAAAATAACATGAGGACCTAGGTTAAGCATATTATTGTTTAATTCACCTTAAGTGTAAATAGGGGCGAGAAGTGCTCACATGCTGGTAAGATTGCTCATAAAATGTTTAAAATGGCTAAAATTAAGAGATGCTACATTTCAGGGAAATAACATCTTATAGAACTGAGTATTGCATCTTTAGATTGCACATTTGGTAGTAAACATAGTTTGACCCACAAAGTCCTTAATGAAATATGTAGGTGAAAAGGGTTGTGTTATTATACAATTTCCATCATAGTAAGGCAGACCTAAAAATGGATTTAAAAGTAAAATACGAATCAAGGATTTTGAAGCTTAGCGAGTCTGATGCAAGACATTCATTCACCATTCTTTTTTTTAGACTACAGGAATCGGGTCATCCCCTATAAACTGTAGTGCACTTGGTAAAAAAATTTCACATGACCGGTGACATTGGCACAACACTCCCTTTGATACCATAGGTTTCAAGGGAGGCTAGACCTCGTGACCTCTTTCCTACAATAGGATTCCTTAGCCAATCGAGCTAGGCCCCCCGCCCCAATATGATAATATTACTATAAATTGCAGTGTGCTTGGTAAAAAAAATTCACATTACCGATGATGCTGGCGTGACACACCCTCTAGTACCATGGGGATGGTGGGGATACTAGATCTCATGACCTCTTACTTGCAATAGGATGCTTTAGCCAATCAAGCTAGGCCCACCGCCCTAGAACATTCATTCACCATTCTAACTATCAAAGAAATAAATTTTTTTTCTCGAAGGAAACATTAAATAATAATGTTTAGTGCCCCAATAATGGGGGAGGTATCAAATAAGTGTCTTAGTGTTGAATCACATAATCAGAGATTTTAGGAATTCCATAACATAAGAAATTCCTGAAAGTGCCTACCTTAACTACAAGAAATTTTTGAAAGTCCATTTAACGTGAAAAATATTGAAAATATTAGTAAGTGTAATAATTGGGTAAATCAAAAGCTTGGTTCAGTGAAAATTAATAGGAATTGTAGGTTTGAGAATTGGTAGTGTGTTGCCTTCATTTGAAGAAGGATGATATGATTAAATACATGGTAATTCATTTATTGTGGAATGATTTGTTAGTGCAGGTAATATTAGAAGGTTGAATAAGGCATAACTAAATGTGAATACCAGTAGAGGGTGTTTTTCTCGAATCAGTAACAAATGTTTTTCTTGATGGTTGGAGGTAGATAAAATCAAATGCATGGATTTTAAGGTATGCTGGTAGTGGAACAAGTTTGAGTTTTCTAGGTAGAAATAGAGATCAAATAAAAGGCTAGGAGAAGGAAAATAGAGAATCATTATTGAAGACCAAGTCAATGGAACATAAACTTTATTAATTCTTCTAAAAACATTTGCTACATGACCAGTTACATGGATGACCATGTTTTAGCCTTAGAGGGTTGTCTTTTTGCGCTCATTTAGTCTACAATGACCTTTTTTTAGGCCTTTTTCATTTTCTCAACTTGCAATTTAGGAGGTGAAATTTTTCGAACAAGATATTGTTAGAAAGGTGGTTTCATCAATTTTGCAATGGTACGAGTTATTTTGCATAATTTTATTGTTTTGTTGCATTTATTACTGGTTGAAGTCAAACCTTGTTTTATGGCTCCCAAGCTCATAACTTTTTAGCATGACCTCTAATTTCCACAATTCTTGGGGTATTGGAAAGGTATTGAGGAGCTCTACATTTTCGTCCATGCACTTCTTATATTTGTCCTAGGTTGATTATTATTTTAGTTTTTCCCCAAAGGGTGTCTTGGAGATTACTTGGATATTTTGACAGTTGAGAGGGTGCAATTTTGATCTTTGCACTTCATTTTAGTTCTAGATCATTTTTCGATCAACCATTGCTTAAAAAATTCTAGGGTTATGCCAGTTTGAGAATTTTCCAGTGTTCCTTGACATCAGGTCTATTGTTGCTTTATCATGATTCTAACTTGAGTCCTTGAGTGACTCTAATATGGTTTCAAGCAAACAAAATTATCTTTTCTTTGCTTTTTGGATCAGGGATTCTAGTATTACTCTATAAGTTAGCTTCTAGTGCTTCTTTACAATAGGTTATCTCATTATGGTCCAGGTTGTATGGTCTCTCTTGTCATCCTTTTTGTGGATGGAGATTGATTGTATTTGTGATGGATCTTTTCATTGAGGGGGTCCTAAATGGTATCTTCTTCATCTCTCTTATGGGGGGTCTTGTTCCTTGAATAGGGTTTTGTCCTCTCATTTTTCATGGAAAGAATTATTGTATCTTATCTCTATTTTGGGGAGGAGTTTTGTCCCATTGGGTTTTCTCCTTTTCTTTGTTTGTGATAGACTGCATTTGCATATTTACATGGTTACCTAACATGGCCTCGTAGTCAGGTCCCATCTTTGTGTCATTTGCATAAGTACTCCCTGTAGGAGTTAATGGTGACTCCTCAACACCCCCAAGATCAGTTGCGACCAAAACCATTTCCACAAGAGAGAGAATGGCAAGAATGCTTGCTTCACAATGCAAGATTGATTAATTGCTTGATATGAAAATGTACAAGAGATGCCTTGCTTATGTAGGCAAGGTTGAAATGTAGGAATGAACATGATGTTGACAAATGTCATGATCTTATGACATGAGACAACCAACAATCTAATCACCTAGGAAATGATGCATCCTAGCTAGATAAGATAAGTTCTAGATAAGCCAACTAAGCCTTCTAGAAACAATATTTTATCCTAAGTAAACTTAACCATGTGAATATGTCCCCTAATTACCTAGTGAATTAATTAGCTAGGTACAAGACAATTATTCACACCAACACCCCCCTTAAGTGCAACTTAGGGAGAAGATTACTATGCAAACTGTGCAAAGACTATGACTATGGGTCCCGACTACTAGGCCATGTTAGGTACCCATTTACAATGCAAATGATGCAATCTCTCACAAGCGGAGAAAAGGAGAAAACCCAATGGGACAAAACTCCTCTCCAAAAGAGAGAAAACAAAACAAAACAAACATGATGTATGGAGGACTCAATGATACCCCCCAAGGCCAACATGCATCATGTATATACAATCAAATACCCCCCATAAGAGAGAAGTAGAGAGATAAGATATCCCCCCCATGATGAAGAAGCTCCAATGCTGATGAAGAATGCCTGAAAACAAAAGATGACCCAATGTCTACAAGCAACACATCTTCCCTTAGGAAGAAACAATATCATAAGCTGATGATGAAGCCACTCCATGTCCAACTAAAAGGAGGAAGCATGAATGCTCAACATGTATGCCTCTGAAAACATATGAAGATCAGTTGCAACCAAAACCACTTCCACAAGAGAGAGAATGGCAAGAATGCTTGCTTCACAATGCAAGATTGATTAATTGCTTGCTATGAAAATGTACAAGAGATGCCTTGCTTATGTAGGCAAGGTTGAAATGTAGGAATGAACATGATGTTGACAAATGTCATGATCTTATGACATGAGACAACCAACAACCTAATCACCTAGGAAATGATGCATCCTAGCTAGATAAGATAAGTTCTAGATAAGCCAACTAAGCCTTCTAGAAACAATCTTTTATCCTAAGTAAACTTAACCATGTGAATATGTCCCTTAATTACCTAGTGAATTAATTAGCTCTAGGTACAAGACAATTATTCACACCAACACTCCCTAAGTTGTACTTAAGTGGGGGGGGTTGGTCTAGATAGGTTTTTTTCCTATCTAGGTCCTATTTACATTGTTAAGTCCACTTAGGTCCTAGAAAGGAATCTTTCTAGTTGGGATTTATTTAATTCTTATGTCCTAGGTTTTTATGAGTTAGTTGTCTCATGTGATAGGATTAAGACACTTTTCATGATCTTGTTTAATCATATTCCTCACCTTGCCTATATAAGCAAGGCATCATATGTACATTTCCATATTTAGTGTAAATGTTATTTTGGTATTATTGCCACCTCTCTTGTGCAAGTTATTTTGTCTTGCAGGTGATCCTGGGGTTTTGAGGAGGTCACCATAAACTCCTACACAATCTACATAAAATGTAAGCTTCTATTAAGCAAAAAGATTTAAAATGCATAAATGAAACAATGATTTTTTTACCAAAAAGTTGATTCATTGATATGCTCATAATATTGGAAATGTGGTTGCTCGAACCAACAACATGGCATTACAATGATTTAGGATCCTCCTCTTTTGAAAATGGATCATAAGAGGGTAGATTTATAGTCTTGGTAGGATGGAGATCAATGGTTGACATCAAAAGATATATGGATTGCTTAGATCAAGTTGGTTGGGTAATTGAGAGAAGGAGTGAGGAGATAAAAGAGATTAGTTAATTTAAAATTTTATTTTTAGAAGATAAATATGAGACGTGTGGTGAGAAATAAAATAAATATTTAATTTCTTTTATTTATTTTTAGGTGGTTATGAGGGAGATGTAATGAATTGAATTAATTAAATCATGTGGAAAGGGGACATGAATTAAGAATTAGGACTTAGGAAATCAATTTAGGACTTAGGGGAGATGGATTAGGATTTAAGGGGAAATGGATAATTAAGACAAATGATGGAATTATGACCTCGGATATTTTTTTATGTGTCTACACCTCCAAAGATCCCATTATGGTATTTCTCTAATATTCATCATGCCTCCTCTTTATCAAAAAATCTAAGAATCCCATCAATGGTCGATACGAGGTCTTATTAATCATCACATAATCTACCATTGGGATACACATTTGCATCTTCAAGAGGGGGGTATGATCCATAGTATGGGCATAATTTTTCAAATAGAAAATAATGTCTCCATACTATGGAGAGGAAGTGCATTGGACAAGCTATATGACACATACTCCTTCATTAGAAAAATCTTTATTTATCCACTCCTAGGGAGTGGAATTATTTTGCTTTCCAATTAGTGACAACCTAATTTAATGTAATTTTGATTAAGGTATGTTAATTAAATTCACAAAGAAAGGTTGGGAAATATCTTTCCATCCTTGATAGTATTGGTTGTATGAGGAATCTTCACAGATATTTTGATGTAATAATAACACGTGTTTTCTAGTTCAACATATAATGGTAGAAGAAGTGTGTCATGAAAACTATAACTAGGCATTCCTTTTTCACTTGATTATAATTCTCTTCATAATCAAGTAATGTGTAATTGACAAAATATATAGCTCTTTCCTTTTTTTATTCATATTCTTGTGCTAGCATGAATGTGGTAGAGAATTTTTTGGGTGGCATGAGTGCCAAATGAGTGAGGGGTGATCCCACAATAGTAGTTTACACTTTTTGGGACATCCTAATTTTTGCTGAAATCACATATTTTTAGAAAATATAATGATTTAAGACTTGAAAAGTTTCATTTAAAGGATTCCAATTGAAGAGGGTTTGATCAAACCACCTTAATCAAACCACCTTAGATCAAACCCCCTTGGATAGAACCCCGCTAGTTTTAAACCATACCTAAAATGAAATCTCCTTTACACCTATCAAAATGTTGATAAAAAACCACTTTTGATTTACCTTTTGGGGGATCAAATGAATTCATTTAAAATTAATTTTTTTAAGTATATATTCCTTATTATAAGATAACCAAAAAGTATAATTTTAAATATATTTAATTTGATTATTATATTTATTTTTTATTTTTTGTGAATGTAGGTTTTTCACTGAAAATCAAGCTTTATGTTTTGCACATGTGGAAAAATAGTAGATTATAAAAAAAAAACTTGAAAAATATTTATGCACTTGATATTGATGTCCTTGATCCAACAAAAAAAAGAAAATTGAATTTTGATACATACAAAAAAAGTTGTGTTAGCAAGTAAACCTATGTCTAAATTATAACTGGTTTGACTTCAAAACTTATTTAAGAAAAAAATATTCAATAAAACACTATGAAACCAATTGCATGCACTAGATATCATAGTTACGAACCTAAATACAAAAAAAATTAAAAAAATATCCTTCATAGAAAAAACTTATGTGTTAGCAAGTACACATCACTCTTTAAAAATGATGTTTACTATTAAAAACTAGTTTTCGAAGGAGATGGAAAAAGAAATGCAATTTTATTCCAAAAATTATATATATATATATATATATATATATAGAATCTACAGAAAAATGTCACAAATCACTAGTTTGCATCATCTTCAAATTCCTAATGGTTTAGCAACTATAGATGCTTGGAAGTGAAGATTTAGTTAAAATGAATCATTTCAATGTCAAGGAGGAACTTGTTCACATGATTAAAGAAAGTTGGTAGTCTATTGTTAATGTTATTATAATATCTTTATTTAATAGGTTATTGCACCGTAGAAAAATGGCCCCTTGGCATTTTCATGGTTTTTTAGGCCTTTCTTCATGATGCTTGGTCCATTTTTCTTTGATTTAATGTTGTAGTGTGGCTTGAACATGCACATTAGGTCCTTAAAATTCAAATTATGATGTCTTGTGAAGGTGTTGTGAAGTGTTGTAAAACATTTTTACACTTTTATAGACTCTATTCATTGCAATTCACCTAAAAATCACTTTTTCATCACTAACCAAGTCCTATTCTGAAGTGTTGTAAAGTCTTGTAACAAGATTTCATGCTTTTCTAGGCATAATTTCACTATTTACACCTTTTTAATGCTTTATTTGACCCCTTTATTCCCTTATAAGGCTTAATTAAGTGTATTTTTGAATGTAAACCTGATAAACAACATTAAATGTGACTTAATTCCTGACACCCACTTTCAAGTCCAAGGTGAGACCCATTCACCATGGGTGGCGAATGAGTCCCTCTTGGCTCAAAATTCAAAATATTTCAAATTTCCTTTCGGGTTTTTATTCAAAATTACCTTATGTCGGCTTGTGATGAGGTATCATTGGGTTACTAAGGTACAAGAGTGTATAAATAAGTGTTTTTACATCCATCTTAACCCCCATTCACCCATTCATTCAAGCATTCATCAAGTTCATTAATTCATTGAATCAATCAAGCATTCAAGCACCTTGCATCATCTAATCAAGCATTTTGGAGTAGCCATTGATATATCTTCAAATTTTGAGCATCAAAGGTGTGGTAAGTTTATGACATTTGCATGTTATCTATCATACTCTTTTCATTTCATTGTTTATGGTTTGATTACCAAAGTGGGGTTTGACCAAGGCAAACCCCTATTCTCTAACCCTCAACCATTTTTCCCCTTTTGCATGTGTGTTTTCAAACTTGCGTATGCAAATTTAACAAGCAATTAGGTGTTGAAAGATGGTCAACAAGTCAACAAGGTGCTTCAAGTCAAATCAATCTCATTTCAAGCTTGGAGAAGACATCTTGTCTATTTTCTGCATAATTAACTTCGTCAACTCGATAAGCAGGAAACCTTAGATCTGGTGTTGCAGAATTGTCCCCTAATTTCTCAAAATTTGGGGAGAGGAATGATTCACGATCAATGGTGAATGAGTTCCACCTTAAGGCTGGAAATCTAGATTTTATCAGATTCTAGATCTTGAAACTCAAAAACTAGTTTCCGATAGTTTTTATCAAAAGTAGGACTGATTCGCCATCAGTGGCGAATGAGTCCCACTAGTGATTTTCAATAATCTTAGACAACATTCAGAAGATTCTAGATTCTCCATTCTATGCCCATGTGCACTCTAAATCAACCTCCTTCTTTTCTATTTTGCATTTGTCCATTCATAGTTCATGTTTGCATATCAGATTGTGTTATCCAACATTGCATAATTCTTAGCATTTGCATTCATAATCAGTCAAATAGATCATTCAATTACATTTAGTACATTCCATTTAGTCCAAATAACATCATATATAGCATAATTTGAGTGAACCTAGCTAGATCTTTTTAGTGAGGTTTATCTCTCTCCTTTTAGGTGAAACATCCTAAGAGTGCAAGAGTAGCCTATAAACCCTACCCAAAAATCTACAGTTCATTTTGGTGAACCTACATATTGAACAATTTACATTTCTAATTTCAATTGCATCTTGCATCTTAGACTTATTTGTGCATCCTAGGGTTTCTCAAATTGCATTAGTGAACGAGTCATTTAGATCTCATTTTTGCATTGCATATCATTGAAAAAATTGAAAATTTGCATCTGCATCCTTAATTGGCATCTGAAAAGCATTAGAATCACTTTAAATTTTTTGAAAAACATAAAAAAATCTCATAGTTGGACTCATTTTCCACCCTGGGTGAATCAATCCACTTGCAAATTCTGAACAACACTTTTAGGCATTTTTTGGGTATTTCTTGCATTACAGTTTTCTATAGTTTCTTTTTGTTTTAATTTCTAGAATATCTGTTTTCAACTATTTCTTGCATCTTAGTTTACTTGCATTCATTTTCATCATGGCATTTTCTTTTAATAATTTTTGGAATTCATTAAAATCCTTGGTTGACATGTCCAATTGTGCCTTTGTCTGTGACCCTAATGACCTTGAGCTTCCTCATGCTCCTTCAACTCCTCATGATTTTCCTCCTCATGATGTAGACATCATTGGAGAAGATTATGATAGCATGAACAAGTTCTTCACTGAATTCCTTGATAACCTAGAATCCAATGGAGCCTTTTACCCATCCATGAAGCCACAAGATCTTCGTACTGTTGCACGTCTTGATCATTTTGCATATTTACATCCTGAAATCAATGAAGGACCTAAAGTTCCCGTTAAACATGCATAGGATAACTGAGAGGGGGGTGAATTAGTTGTCACAAAAATTCAACCTTAAAACTTGATAACTTATCAAATCTTCAACCACACTATTCTATTATTAAATATAAGAATGAAACATAAATAAAATAAAGTAAATCAACACAATGAACACCAGATTTTTATGTGGAAAACCCAATAAGGGAAAAACCATGGTGAGGGTTAACTCACAATATAAAGATTATAAATTGAATACAAAGGATCACTGCCCAAAAGAGGACTCACTGTCCAAATACAAAGGCTCACTTCCTACAAAGGACTCACTATCTAACATAGAGGCTCACTACCTACATATACAAAAGAGAACAAAAGATCCACCATTGCAATTAAAGCACATTCACAAGATTACAAAAACCTTCAGTTCACTGCCTTCAACAAACTAAAAAAATGCTATCACAACTCACTCACACACACTTTTGCTCTTATGATTTGTGGCATGCTTTCATCACTTTGCATCTCACAGTCATACAATTCTTCACAACTCGACTTGCTTTTATACTATTCTCAACTTTAGAAACTTTCTCCAAGGTTGGCCACAATACATCGTTTCATAAATTCAAATTAGGTCGGAAACTCTAAACTCCCATGGTGGAATAGTATAAGAGTGGACCAATAAAAACATTTAACCAAGACCAAAAATAATATTCTTGAATCTTCTACACACTTCCTTAATTAAATTTTATTCTTCGAATGAAGTGTAAACACTAGGCTGGCCAAACCTAATGAAAACACAAATGAACAATGATGCACACGCTTTCCAGCATGAAGATGACATGCAGATACCTCAACACACTTCATTAATCATGAGACTACATCTCAAAACCTTTCAGATACATCTGCAACAAGAACAACAGGCTTCAATCACTGAATTTCTTTCATCAGACAATTCAGATTGTGTAGACACACACAAAAATACTGAAACATGATTTACGGATCTCTAGACTTCAAACCTCTTCGCCAGAGCATAGAAAAGACCTTCAAAAACCATATTATAGATCCGCAAGATCTGAAATGAAGCAGAGAAAAATTGCAGAGCAACAATATTTCTTAGTCCACAGAATACCAGCTTTTCCAGAATAGTTCACATACCGATGAACATAACTTTCACATACCATCTCACCAGAGGCTGAAACTCAACATATATCACCACTAAATAACCTTTATCAAACCTTCAGGTTTGCACAAGCATAGGATCAACATAGGAGAAATGTAGAGTACATACTAGAGCAGAATCTGAATACATTCCTTTTTCTGACTTCACTTATTAATTTTCTCAAAAGCATTTGGAATCTCATCAACACAGCACATCTGCAGCTATATAAGATAGCTCCATGTACTCACAACATCTCAACAACATCTCAACCATACATGTACAATATGCAACATACTGAACTGTGTTGACATCAATGACAACACCACCAAACTAGCTCATACTTGCAACAATCTCCCCCTTTGTCATTGATGGAAACACATAGCCTTTTCTCCCCCTTTGACATCAATTGAAAAGAACAACCACTTTGATTACTCCCCCTTAGGATTACACTCATACTGCAACAATGAAAACCTTTTCTACTCCCCCTGCGGAGTAGACCCATCTATCAGTCTAGATAAATGAAGAATTTGTAAATTCACTAGACTGATGCATCTTCATGTGCACCTAGTTAGGAGGGTAAATGAACCCCAACCTCTCCCTAAGATGCTCAAAAGTATCCTTTGGAAGAGCTTTAGTAAATATGTCTGCAATTTGTTCCTTTGTTGTCACATACTCTAGTTTGATCTCATTCTCCAACACTTTCTCTCTTAGAAAAATGATACTTGATAGATATGTGCTTCATTCTTGAATGCATAACCTGGTTCTTTGAAATGTTTATTGCACTTGTCTTATCACATAAAATGGGAATAGGCTCATCACATACCACACCAATGTCTTTCAGTGTTTGCTTCATCCACATAACTTGTGTGCAACAAGATGCTGTGGCAATATATTTTTCCTCTGCAATGGATAAAGAAACCGAGTCTTGATTTTTACTCAGCCATGAAACTAGTCTTCCACCAAGAAAGAAAGCACTACCACTGGTACTCTTCTAGTCATCTAAACATTTGGCCCAATCAACATCTGTATAAGCACTCAGGGTGAAATCATTACTCTTAGGGTAACATAGTCCATAATCCGGTGTGCCTTATATCTAAATATCCTTTTTATAGCTATAATATGTGCTTCTCTAGGATCTGCTTGAAATATAGCAACTAAACATAGAACATGCATAATATTTGGTTTGGTAGCAGTAAGATACAACAATCTGCCAATCATGGATCTGTATTTGCTCTTATCAGTCTTAGCAGAATCATCATCCTTGCTCAGCTTACATCCGGTTACCATAGGAGTACAAATCAGTTTAGAATCCTCCATCCCAAACTTTTTCAACAACTCTTTTACATACGTAGATTGTGAAATGAATATCCCTTTATTAGTTTGATTCACTTGTAGACCAAGGAAAAAATTCAATTCACCAATCATAGACATCTCAAATTCTTTCTGCATTTCTTCAGCAAACTTTTTACACATGCCTCCATTTCCACCAAAGATGATATCATCAACATAAACAACTACAATCAACATCTTATTACCTTTCACTTTGAAGTAGAGGTTGTTGTCTGCAAAACCTTTGTTGAATCCTTGCTTTGTCAGATATCTTTCCAATCTTACATACCAAGCTCTGGGAGCTTGCTTCAATCCATACAATGATTTCTTCAATTTACAAAACATGTCCGGCTTGTCAGACAATGGAAACCCTTCAGGTTGCTCCATGTACACTTCTTCCTCCAACTCGCCATTCAGAAAAGCTAACTTAACATCCATTTGATATACCTTGAAGTCCTTGTGTGTATAAAATGCCAAAAACATTATTATAGCTTCCATTCTGGCTGCATGGGCAAATGTTTCTTCAAAATCTATACCTTCAAGTTGTGAATATCCTTTGCATACCGGTCTTGCCTTATTCCTTACTACTTCTCCACATTCATTCAATTTGTTCTGGAACACCCATTTTGAGCCAATCACATTTTTGTTCACAGGTCTAGGGACTATTTCTCATGTCTGATTTTTTTCTATCTATTACAATTCCTCTTTCATAGCTCTCATCCAACTTTCATCTTCACATGCTTGTTTTATAGATTTAGGTTCTATTTTAGAGAGTAAACACAAATTTACCTCAACTGCAACTCTGCTTCTTGTCTTCACACCTTCACTCTTGTCTCCAATTATCTGATCTTCCAGATGATTCTTTTGTACATATTTAGGAGTCCTAGCAGTAGGTTCTTGTTCATTCTCTTCTTCTTCTTCTTCCACTTGTTCTTCTTCTTCCTTCTCCTTATTTTCTTCAGGTATACGTCCACAGATAGGATCATTAGGTTCAACTTCACTTATCTCAATAGGTCTACGTATGTCTTCATCAACTTTCATATTAGCACTTACGATGATCTTTCTCAATCTTTTGTTAAAGAATATGTATGCCTTGCTAGTAGTAGAGTATCCAAGAAATATTCCTTCATCACATCTAGCATCAAAATTTTCCAATATTTTCATCATCTCTTTTAATGTAGCATCTGCTTCCAAATACCTTAAAATATTTCATAGTAGGAGTCTTAAAAGTCCATAACTCAAAAGGTGTCTTTGTGATGTTGTGACTGATCTAAACTCTATTAAGAACATAAACAATAGTATGTATCACTTCTCTCCAATATACATCCGGTACATTAAACTCTTTCATCATAGTTCTGGCAGCTTCCTAAACTATCCTATTTTTCCTTTCAACTACTCCATTCTGCTAAGGGGTTCTTGGAGTAGAAAATTGTCTTTTTATGCCATGCTTCTCACAGAATGCATTAAATTCACCACCTCTATCAAATCTTAAACACTTGATTTTTAAATTTACTTCATTCTCCACTCTTGCTTTGAATACCTTAAACCTATCTAGGGCTTGATTCTTTTCTTTGAGAAAATAAACCCATATCATTTGAGTGTGATCATCAATAAGCAACATGAAATATTTGTCACCATTCAGGTTTCCAATCTTAGTTAGACCAAAGAGATCAATATGTACTAATTCCAGCATTCCAGTAGTAGAATTTCCCTTTCCTTTAAAGCTATGTCTTGTCTGCTTCCCCAATTGACAACTTCTACATATGGCATTAGTAGGTCTTGTGATTCTAGGCAGTTCTCGAACAATCTCCTTTGCACTGATCTTGACTAGGTTATCAAAGTTCACATGTCCCATTCTTTGGTGCCATAACCAACTTTCATTGATTTGACATACAAGACAATGACCATCAACTCCTTTCAACTGATAGATGCTTCCATGAGTTCTTCTTCCAGTACTAATCATATCTCTATTTCTAGATCCTTTCCTGATTTCACAGGTATTGTTCTGAAACACAAGCCATTGCTACACATCCAACCAACACTTAGAAGGTTATTCCTCAAACCCTTCACATAATACACATCATCAGTACTATGCACTCCATTAAAACTAATTGAACCTTTTCCACAGATCTTAGCTCCTGAATCATCACCAAACATAACTAAACCACTGTCATACCTCTCGAGTTTAGTGAACTTACTCTTATCTCCGGTCATGTGATTTGAACATCCACTATCAATTACCCAATAGTCTTCATCTTGTCTTGCATGAAAATCGGTAACCAAAGTACCTTCCATCCTATTCTTCTTAACCTCCGGATCCTTCTTACTTACACATTTTCCAGGGTTAGTGGATACATATTTACTTTCCAAAGCTAAGAATAAGCATTCACTATCATCAACTTCATTGTTAGATTCATCATCAGAAATAATTGCCTCTTCCTTAACATAGTACATCTTCTTATACTTCTTTTCCTTCATATCCTTATCTTTATAATCATTTTTCTTCTTATGTATAGCCCTATTCATACATCTTGAAGCATAATGACCAATATTACCATGACTAAAGCATTTAAAGGGTAACATACCTTTATAATTTTTGGTACCTTTCTTCAACTTCCTGGTGAAGTTAGCTTCCAACTCGTCAAGACCATCGCTATCTGGTTCCTCCTCAATCTTCATTGCTTTAAATTTCATTTTTGTCTTTTCTTCTATCTTTTCATCTTTCCGGAACTTTTTCAATTCAAATGCTTGCAAGGTGCTGAACAAGTGTTCCATGGTGTACTTCTTAGGATCATACATTTCTTCAATCACATAGATTTTATCACTATAGTAGTCTGGTAGGGTGATCAGGATCTTCTCAATTATGTCTTCATCTGATAGCTTTCCTCCTTGATTTCTAACTTCATTTTCACTTTGTTCAACCCTGTGAAAGAAACTTGTAAATTCTTCGCCATCTTCCATCTTCAAGTTCACAAATCTACGCTTTCCCACCAATCTTTTTGTCAATTTCACCTTTTCATTTCCTTCATACATATCTTCCAACTTCTTCCAGACATCATATGTAGTATCCAAAGAATTAACCTTAATTCACTCATTTTTAGATAAACCACTGCAAATCACATACTTCGCCTTCCCATTTTCTTCATAAGTAGAGATCTCATCTGCATAATTAGCACCACTAGATAGAAGTGTACACTTATTCTCAATAACCTTCTAGGTTTTGAAACCAAGAGAGATAATATATCTTCTCATCTATCCCTTCCAATCTTTGTAGTCAGTTCCATCAAAGATAGGGATTTCCAATTTGTGCACCATCGGATCTTCCTTAAGTGGTTAATCTCTACACAAGGAACCGCAAGCTCTGATACCAATTGTTAAATAGGCGCAGGACGACTGAGAGGGGGGTGAATCAGTTGTCACAAAAATTCAACCTTAAAACTTTATCACTTATCAAATCTTCAACCACACTATTATGTTATTAAATATAAGAATGAAACATAAATAACATAAAGTAAATCAACACAATGAACACTAGATTTTTATGTGGAAAACCCAATAAGGGAAAAACCACGGTGAGGGTTAACTCACAATATAAAGATTATAAACTGAATACAAAGGCTCACTACCCAAAAGAGGACTCACTATCCAAATACAAAGGCTCATTGCCTACAAAGGACTCACTGTCCAACAAAGAGGCTCATTTCCTAGAGATACAAAAGAGAACAAAAGATCCACCACTACAATTAAAGCACATTTATAGGATTACAAAAACCTTTAGTTCACTGTCTTCAACAAACTGAAAAACTACTATCACAAATCACTCACACACACTTCTGCTCTTATGATTTGTGGAACGCTTTCATCACTTTGCATCTCACTTTCATACAATTCTTCACAACTCGACTTGCTTTTATACTATTCTCAACTTTAAAAACTTTCTCCAAGGTCAACCACAATACATCATTTCATAAATTCAAATTAGGTCGGAAACTCTAAATTCCCACGATGGAAAGGAATAAGAGTGGACCAATAAAAACATTTAACCAAGACCAAAAATAATATTCTTAAATCTTCTACACGCTTCCTTAATTAAATTTTATTCTTTGAATGAAGTGTAAACACTAGGTTGACCAAACCTAATGAAAACAAAAATGAACAATGATGCACATGCTTTCCAACACAAAGATGAAACATGGATACCTCAACACGCTTCATTAATCATGAGACTACATCTCATAACCTTCTAGATACATCCAAAATAAGAACAACAAGATTCAATCATTGAATTTCTTTCATCAGATAATTCAGACTGTGTAGACACACACAAAATACTGGAACATGATTTATGAATCTCTAGACTTCAAACCTCTTCGCCAAAGCATAGAAAAGACCTTCATAAAGCATATTCCAGATCTGCAAGATCTGAAACGAAATAGAGAAAAATTGCAAAGCAACAATATTTCTCTCAGTCCATAGAATACCAACTCTGCCAGAATAGTTCACATACCGATGAACGTAACTTTCACATACCATCTCACTAGACGCTCAAAATTAGCATATATCACCACTAAATCACCTTTATCAAACCTTTAGGTCTGCACAAGCATAAGATCAACACAGGAGAACTGTAGAGCACATACCAGAGCACAATTTGAATACATTCCTTATTTTGACTTCACTTCTTTATTAATTTTCTCAAAAGCACTTGGAAGCTCATCAACACAACACATCTACAACTATATAAGATAGCTCCATGTACTCACAACATCTCAACCATACATGTACAATATGAAACATATTGAACTGTGATGACATCAATGACAACATCAATGACAACACCACCAAACTAGCTCATACTTGCAACAGTTCCTCCATCAAGTGGACCTAGTTCCTCTCAACAAACACATCCTCACCCATTTTATGACCACAAAGTCACAAATACTCCAATAAACCTTGAAGAAAAATATGGAAAAGGCTTGACTATCCTCAGTAAACAAGGCTATGACACAACACATGAACATGGCATTCACCAACTTCTTGAACAAAAACCAACAGAAGAAAACACCACATGATTAGGATATGAAGATCCTTCTCATCCTAATAAGCCTCCTTTTGAATATTGGAAACTTGGAGATGATGGTACAGCAATCTTTGATTCTCCTCCTGACTTAAAAATTATCCTTCCACATGAACAACCATTACTTGATTCTAATGACAAGGATGCTAGGATCCCCATAGGTCCTCTTCCTCCCTCCATTCATGAAAAAGGAGAATCTAACAAATGAAAATGACCTTACAAATTGAAAAAACTCAAGTTTCCTACTCATCCTCCCCCTGAATGTGAAAGGAGACTTCAATTGTTTTTAAACAAAGGCCTTATACTTTTACCACCTATGAATAGGTTGGTCATTTGTCCTAAATATTCTAACATACCATTTTGAAAATATCATCATATTCTTAGACATCGAACCGAAGAATGTCAGACATTGAAGGACATACTGGATAAGTATCACTTCACTAGAACTGATTGCTTTCTTATTATCCCATAAAAACTAAATCCCTTTATCATGCCATAGTTGTAGAATTCTCTATTCTCACTATTGCATGATCCTTTCACATCACCCACCTTGGCTCATTCTTGCCTCACACTTTGTGGGGGGCAAGAAGTTGTTAGCCTTGTCCTTGCAATGCACTTGCCTTTGTCTCTTAACTATGTTATTCCTTTTTCCGCTTAACTACTCAAGATTGAGAAACCAATAACTTAGTTAATGGTTGACTTACATTTGCAGTACTAGCTCCTTTCCATTTTTCTTTTATGTGTGTATCGTGTTCCCCTATACTGTGCATTTGATGTTCCCTCTCTTTGTACACTTCCTCTATTTGTACCTTTATTCTTCTATATGTCGTGCATTTCCTTTTTCACTTTTGTTTTGTGTTTTCCTTTTGGGGATGATGCAAAGCATAGAGATGCCCTATGTCTCTTCCATGTTGACCCAAAAGGTCCTTTTTCTCTTTTGTTTTTGCTTGTGTTTTCCTTTTGGGGATGACACAAGGAATTGAGACCAAAATGTCTCCTTCATGTTGACCCAAAAGCTTTTTTTCTTTTCATTTTCTTTTCGCTTGTGTTTTCCTTTTGAGAATGATGCAAAGCATAGAGCCACCCTATGTCTCTTCCATGTTGACCCAAAAGGTCCTTTTTCTCTTTTGTTTTCACTTGTGTTTCCTTTTGGGGATGACACAAGCCATTGAGACTGAAATGTCTCCTTCGTGTTGACCCAAAAAAAAAATTCTTTCACTTTTTCATTTTCTTTTCACTTGTGTTTTCCTTTTGGGGATGATGCAAGGTGTTGAGACCGCAATTTCTTTTCCATGTTGACCCAAAATGAACTTTATTTTTCTTTTGTTCTCGCTCTCTTTGTGTCATTCTTCTAGTTCTATGTGCTTTGGGGAATGATGACAGTTTCAAGCTCTTTAATAAAAACATTGCAGCAACAAACATACTAACCCCAAATCCATAGATCCCTTATGTGTCTGGGGGGAAACTCCCTTTTCTTTTTTTTTTACATGAAGCAGGCTTACTTGGAAACATATTACGTGGCATAGGGATTTCTGAGTTGGCTCTCATGTATTGTTTTCTTTTTGCATCTTTCCTTCACTACTTTAAAGTAATTACTCACAAAACAGTGTGTAGCAATTCCTTTAAAGTGGAGGGCATACATTACCATATTTTATTTTCATTCTTCATTCTTAGTGTAGCCTTGTTGTTTCATACGATGTGTTTGTCACTTTGTGGATGACATTGGGTATGATGTCCTTCATAACTGTGATCTATCTTAGCATATTACATTCCTCTTGGTGGCCTGATGCAACACACTACATCCCCTAAGTTGTGAATATACTATTCTTTGATTGGTCCTCTCTTGGAGACATTAGACATAATGTTCCCTAAGTAATAAATCTCGCATAAACTTAACAAGACTCTTTTGAACATCTTTTCTTATTTTACACTTTGCACTTTTTACCACCTTGCATAACACAACTTGCATGCATGTGGTACTTGCTTTTTGTTCATGAGTTCTAAGAATACAAAGTTTTGCTTGTCTTATGAAGAACAAACTGACATTTTCCTTTGTGGTGCCTTGTTAAAGTTATCAAGAGGTATAACTTTGATATGGTTGAGTGGGAAGCCCATTCAGCGGCATCACTTTCCCCATAGCCACCTTTATGTTTGTGAGCGCATACCAACTATTGTATGTATCTTACCTTTTGGGCCTTCTCACCCGACGGATCACCATGAGTTTTGTTGCCCCAGAGTGAGTATGCATTCTCTTTTTTTTTCAAACAAACTGGCTAGATCTAATCCACAACTAGTTGGATAGACGATCGAAGCTTCATCCAATCCCTTCATTTCAACACATGTTTTCCTTTGATCTTATGTTTAGTTGGTCATGGGATCTTCATCCTGGGGGCTTGATCATCCCTCTTGTTTGTTGTCATTCCATCCTGCTAACATAAGTGCATTTGAACCCTCCTCTCGATATGCATGGCTACTTTAGTGTGAGTTTGAAGCAAGTTCATCCTCTCACTAAATTGGGGGCTACATGCACCGTAGAAAAATAGCCCCTTGGAATTTTCATGGTCTTTTAGGCCTTTCTTCATGATGCTTGGTCCATTTTGATTTGATTTAATGTTGTAATGTGGCTTGAACATGCACATTAGGTCCTTAAAATTCAAATTATGACGTCTTGTGAAGGTGTTGTGAAGTATTGTAAAACATTTCTACACTTTTCTAGACTCTACTCACCGCAATTCACCTAAAAATCACCTTTTCATCACTAACCAAGTCCTATTTTGAAGTGTTGTAAAGTCTTGTAACAAGATTTCATGCTTTTCTAGGCATAATTTCACTATTTACACCTTTTTAATGCTTTATTTGACCCCTTTATTCCCTTATAAGGCTTAATTAAGTGTATTTTTGAATGTAAACCTAACAAACAACATTAAATGTGACTTAATTCCTGACACCCACTTTCAAGTCCAAGGTGGGACCCATTCACCATGGGTGGCGAATGAGTCCCTCTTGGCTCAAAATTCAAAATATTTCAAATTTCCTTTCGGGTTTTTATTCAAAATTACCTTATGTCGGCTTGTGATGAGGTATCATTGGGTTACTAAGGTACAAGAGTGTATAAATAAGTGTTTTTACATCCATCTTAACCCCCATTCACCCATTCATTCAAGCATTCATCAAGTTCATTAATTCATTGAATCAATCAAGCATTCAAGCACCTTACATCATCTAATCAAGCATTTTGGAGTAGCCATTGATATATCTTCAAATTTTGAGCATCAAAGGTGTGGTAAGTTTATGACATTTGCATGTTATCTATTTATCATACTCTTTTCATTTCATTGTTTAGGGTTTGATTACCAAAGTGGGGTTTGACCAAGGAAAACCCCTATTCTCTAACCCTCAACCATTTTTCCCCTTTTGCATGTGTGTTTGTAGACTTGTGTATGCATATTTAACAAACAATTAGGTGTTGAAAGGTGGTCAACAAGTCAACAAGGTGCTTCAAGTCAAATCAATCTCATTTCAAGCTTGGAAAAGACATTCTGTCTGTTTTCTACATAATTAACTTTGTCAACCCGACAAGCAAAAAACCTCAGATCTAGTGTTGCAGAATTATCCCGTAATTTCTCATAATTTTGGGAGAGGAATGATTCACCATCAGTGGTGAATGAGTCCCATCTTAAGGTTGGAAATCCATATTTTATCAAATTTTGGATCCCGATAATCAGAAACTAGTTTATGACAGTTTTCATTAGAAGTAGGACTGATTTGCCATCAGTGCCGAATGGATCCCACTAGTGATTTTTCAATAATCTCAGACAACATTCAAAAGATTCTAGATTCTCCATTCTCTGCCCATGTGCACTCTGAATCAACCTTCTTCTTTTATGTTTTGCATTTGTCCATTCATAGTTCATGTTTGCATATCACATTGTGTTTTCCAACATTGCATAATTCTTAGCTTTTGCATTCATAATCAATCAAATAGATCATTCAATTGCACTTAGTACATTCCATTTAGTCTAAATAACATCATATATTGCATAATTTGAGTGAACCTAGCTAGATCTTTTGAGTGGGGTTTATCTCTCTCC
Source organism: Sequoia sempervirens (assembly GCA_007258455.2). Taxonomy (NCBI): domain Eukaryota; kingdom Viridiplantae; phylum Streptophyta; class Pinopsida; order Cupressales; family Cupressaceae; genus Sequoia; species Sequoia sempervirens. Next base: position 75,900,017 of record VDFB02086081.1, on the reverse strand, counting down.
TTTTAGGTGAAACATCCTAAGAGTACAAGAGTAGCCTATAAACCCTGCCCAAAAATCTACGGTTCAGTTATTTATCAAGTATATTTAAAAAATTAGATTTGATATGAAGCATCACATGACCCCTAATTGGCTTAGGAATTTATTTAGTGCTAGATTGGTGGTTCGTAGATTTCCATCCTAAACCACCTTTACTTTATTTGGGTTGACATTTATCCCTTAAAGGGATATGATGAAGTATAACAACTCCTCTATAACTCCAAACACACATTTTTTGGGGTTTGATTTTACCTTGTAGTTGTGCAAGTTGCTAGAGTGGATACATAAATCCTAGACATGATAACCCCGTCTTCTTAGAATTAGCTAAAAAATAATCCACATAGGATTTCATGGTGTGGTGGACAAGCTCATGGGCCTTGATAGGTGGCCCTTTTTTAAATATAAATGGAATCACAACTAAAAAAGGTCCCCCGTGGATTGTTGAGTTTTTTTCTTTAATAAAATTCTATGATGTGGATTTGATTTTATCCAAAGAATCCATCTATGAGAGATAGCATCTCATAATTGACAATGTATTTAATAATTTGTTATATGGATTGTAGAGAGAAATAATCCTTAGGGTAAGCCTTATTGATATCTCTAAAATTGATACATATTCACACCTTCCATTATTTTTGAGGATTGGGACTATGTTTAATATCATATTTGAGTAGTTCAATTATTATATAAATCATACACTAATAAGTTTCATCAATTCATCTTTCACCATAGGATGACCTTAGGGTTGATGTGCCTTAAAAAAATAATAGATTTGCCTCTAATAAGGGGACTAGGTTATGAAAAAAAAATATTTGAATTTAAATCTCAAGCATGTCCAAGAGTTTCCATGTGAATACATCTATGTTCCTCAATGAGGAGTTCCATATTAATTTATAACTCTTTATCTGATAGCTTGGCCTCAAGCTTTACCATTTTCCATTTTTATGGAGTTCCTATGTTTAGATCTATTATTTATCCTACTAAAGATGGGTGGCCTTTGGCCTTCTTCAAAATTTGAAGGAGTAGGCAATAATTTTAGGCTTGTTCCACATGTATGATATCTAATTCCCCTCCAAATTAATCATTTAAATGAAGTAACAATGTATACCCCCTTTTGTGGTATGCCTATTAGAGGTCATCATTATTAGAAATCTAAAATAGATTGAATAACCCAAGGAACTTTTTAAGAGAAAAACAAAGTCACATAAACTGGAAAACATAAGAATGCAAACTAGGACTCCGAGAGATTATGCAATGTTGATGTGACAATATTGCATTAAGACCTTCCAAGTTGAAAAGATACAATGCAAAAGATTGCAAGAAGATGGAAGAGTATGTAAATACAAGCTAGACAGTGAGTTTATATAGAACTTAAGAGAGGAGGTAGGTGGAAAATTCAACCAATAGGAATCAACCACAAAAAGTGAAGATGAACCACCAAAAGTGGAAAGTGGTTCCACCCTTTAAGGAAGGGGACACCACACACTCATCTCCTAGTAATAAACTCACTTTAGTATCCTAAGCAAGCTTAATTAAGTGTGAGGAAAATATAGGACTAAGGGAAAATAAATTAACCCACTAGGAAAATAAAAACCTACACCAACAATCATATGCATGAAGATGCTCCAATATAGCCTCATATTTTTTGCATAATCCAAAAATGAAAGGCTCCACTCTATTTTTCATCATAATCAAGTATGTGAGGTAGGTCACCAATTTTGACTACTGGTCATCTTAGATCACAACAACAAAATAAAAAATTGATAATTATGCATTAGGTGAGAACATCATAGAGGAAGTAGCCATCTAGTTTTCCTCCCTAGGGATAGCCTACTTGGAGAAATAGTTAAATTATTGGATCAAATTATAGATCCTATCTTTGTACAACTATAATGGCTCTAATTTGATCTCATATTTTTCCAAATTTTGGTTTATCACCAATTGTAAATATCCAAAAATAGAGATGTTCAAAGCTCCTAATTTCAAGGCTAGCATGACTCCTAAAGAAAAGGCTTTATACTTAGTACAACCAAGTTTAAAAGAGAATGGGAGAATTATCCCTTATGGTGAGGTTAGAACCACTCTTGTAGTAGCTCATATCTTGCATCTAGCTCCACCAAAGTAAAGGGTCCAAATATTATTCAATTATTGGAACTTGGTATTTCTAATTCTAGGATGGGTGAGGATTCCTCTCCTTCATTTTTGTGACTGAGTTCAACTATGTAAACATGGGTGTCCCCCACATTATCATCCTAAACCATATCAATAATATAGATGTTGGTATCTTCTTTGAGTGGAACATTGGAATAGTGCCCAAATTAAAAGAAGAAAAAGGTTGTGTTAAGTATTTGTTGTTCAACACAAATTCATGAATATCTTTATTAGAGGGCTTAGTCATTTTGGAAATTGGATTTTATGGAATGGCTTGACCTATATAGAACTCTATCCCCTTTTGAATGCCATTTTTCCTAATTCTTTATTTGAGTTTGTAACCCCATGTTTCTTTCTCATTCATATAGTTTTCTATGTAGGTTTTGGTATTACAACTTTATTTGTAGCAATCCTAGAGTCAACTTGTATCCCAACATTTATTTTGGTTGTGACTACTTTGAGAATGCTAATTAGAATTAGATTTGTCTTTGCCACATAGACCTTTCCCAAATGAAGGAAATACTTTTTTGAGAGGAAGGTAAAAGGGAACACCTTCGTCTTGTAGATCCAAGGTCTCCTAATAGTAGTTTGTAACCCATATCCTTATCTATGATATAAAATATATTGGGACAATCTTTGGCCCAAGGAAAAATATGAGTAAGTATGATTTTACTAATGGTAGTTGCCTTCATGTTATCATAACAGGTTATAAGGTATCTCTACATTATGTGATACTGGTGTGACCATTTCTTTCCAAAACAGAGAAGGGACTGATGTTGATGGAAACCTCATCATCAACAAGAGTCATGTTTTGATGCAAGTGTCATGGATCCACAGTTGTAAGTATAGAGTAGGGTCTCCTCTCCTAGTCAACTCAACCTTAATAGGAATTTTCTTAAGGTTGAAGAATAAGTTGGGGTCATGTAGTTTAATGTTGGGTGGGCTTAAGTATAAATTGACTTGGTTGATTTGTTCTTCTAGAGGTCGGGTTATATGGTTCAATTTTTTTTTTATCCCAATGGCCTCTAGGATGGATGCATGATGCAATGAGGAATTTCTCAAATGATTAAACAACGAAATTTTTTTATTGTGTTCTTGAGATCCTCTACCAAGTTGTCAAGACTAATAGGATTTAGAGTGAGATCAATTGTGGAGATCACATGCCCATGATATTCCACATTTAGAGTTGTGCAAGTTTCTTGATCTTCATCAATTCCAATAACTTCAACTAACCCTAACATCTTGGTCTCTCCCGCTATGCTCAACTAAGGAGTATTTGCTCCTAGTTGGAAGGCAACCATTGGTCCTAATGCAAAAGAATGAGAGGAACTAGGTTGAAACAAGGTATTATTGTGTTCATGGTGGAAAGGGTTCTAATAAATTCATAAATTACAATTTTAGGGGTGATTGATCCCTAACAAGTAAAGTTTGGAGTGTCTTGTGAGTAAAGGAACATGTTCATAAATAAACATGATCGTTGGAAAATATGCCACATAATTATTTATATTTCCTTCGCTTCTTTTTTACATATTTTCTTCCTCTTTTTAAGACATTTTTCTTTAAAATTTAAATTATTTAAAAAAAATTATAACCACCACCCACCTACCTCCGCCCGAAGGACAGCTCTTAAAGATTTGAACACTAAATGCTAAATAAATTTAAAAGTCTGATAAAGCCACTCCTTAAAGAGAGTATTGGAATGCAATTTGGATTCCTCCATTATCATTACTTCTTCTTTTTCCATTATCACTTGCCTTAAGTGCCTTCACCAATATCAGTGTTCTTATTGACTCGAAAAATAAAGCAATGAGTGCCTTCACCAAATCAGTGTCCTTATAGACTCGAAAAGTAAAGCAATGTCTAGTCCAGAACACCTTTTGAATTTGCCTCAAGTCAGATGTCAAAGCTGACAAAATGCAACGATCTGTGAAGATCTGCAAAGCCACACAATTTCTTGCATGGCGGACAGAGAAAGTATTGTCCAACTCTTGGACTTACAATTGAACAAGTACGGCCTTGGAAGTTGACAGATACCTTCCTAAGACACGGATCTATTCTCCTCGTTTACCACCCCAAAAAATCTCTAAACTCGAGATATGTCATGCACATACACAGCACACTAGTCAAAGCAGATATTACTTCTGTCAATTACCAACCATGGTTGCATCTGCCACACGTTGATGCTGTGTCAAACGTTAGATGATCCAGAGGTCTGTATTAAAAGTGTGGGTGGTTGATCTTGACAGGGCAACCTACACGTTTTGCCGATCAATGCGCTAATCGTGGTACACCATTGAAGAGAGGAAGTCCTTTTCCTTTCAGGAGTTTTCGATTTGCTAAATTACTCTTCAAACTTGGAAAAGATGGCCACACCTTTTAATTATAGGCGGCTTTCAATTCAGTCCTTCAATCCTTTGTCTTTTTATTCACTCTGTTATCCGGAGTTCTCTTTCATGTCAGAGAAAATTTGTTTTGTTATCTGATATGTTACCCGGAGTTCTCTTTCATGTCAGAGAATTTGTTTTGTCATCTGATATGAACGGAAACATTCAATTCACTTAGAGGAGAGGATTCAGTGGATTCAGTACAGTATCTGAGTATGTTTCAATAAATAGTCGTATAATATTTGTTAGTTTAAAGTTTAATATTTTTAATAATATTGGATCAATAGTTGTGACTTTAAAGTTGGTAGTGTTGATGATGACTATCCATAATTGAATGAAATGCTTTCTTTAGATCTAAAAAGCAACAAATCATGTGATGCTACATCAGCGTACCAATAAAACATGATTTAATATACAAGTATCAATCTAATAGAAATGATTTGAAATTTCTACGCAAAATTAATTTAATAATGAATGTAATCATTATAATCAAATCCAACAAATAAACTATTTACACTAAAAAAAACCTAAAAAACTCTTTACACTGAAGAATCTCAATTGAAAGGGTTGGGGCCCTAGCTTGGTTGGCTAAATCTTTCCTGTTGCATGAGGTTGGTTACGAGTTTTAGTCTCCTCCACCCCCGTGGTACCGAAGGGCGTGTCGCGCCAGCGCCACCGGTCACATTAAAAAGTTTACCAGACGCACTGCAGTTTATAAAGGGTCGTGCTACCCGATTCCTCTAACTGGAGAACTCTTTGATAACGGCTCTTTCCTCTACTGGTTGTTTAATACCCAGCAGTAGCACCACCGACGCCATTTTAGTGTGACGTAAAAAGTTAAATGCAACAGCGTAATGTAGAAAATACGAAAAGAGCGGAAAAGCGAGGGTATGTCAGATATGAAGGTTTTCCTTTGGTAACGTGGCAAATCATTTGCTATCCGTGCCGAACTTTCTCAAAATTCAGTCTTTCATTAGGGGATGCCACGAATCTTTCTGAGGTGCCGAGCAGAAGACGTGTTGCACTGTTTTTCAGCCGGTCCAGACTGTTAGTCAGGGTATTTATGGTTGCAGTTTCATTTTGATTAATCTTTCAGCGTTTTGTCACCATCAGAACAGAACAGAAACATGGACATTGTTTTTTCCGTCTAAATTATGTAATGTTAGGATACTAAAAGATTCTTCAGCGTCGTGTTTATAACAAACAAGAGTTCTGAAAGAGCTGGAATCCCTGTCAAAGGGAAAAAAATTGCTTTTGGATATTTACATTCAAATCTGAAAAATAAAAACATTAACTATAAATTATGTTTTAAAATTTATAATCTTTATTCAAATGTTAAAATATATATATATATATATATATATATATATATATATATATATATATATATATATATATATATATATATATATATATATTTACATATTATAAAAAAGATACATTACTAGATTTCAAACAAACAGGGTACAACACACATATCATATGAAAGATAGTTGGACATATTAGTGGCAATACAAAATATCATCAACATCTGAATCAAAATTTGAATGTGAAACCAAGGAGTAGAAAAAGACACATAACGTAATCTACCATGGTGGTAGGAATAAGATGGTCATTATCACTTTGTCCATAAGGTGGATGTAGGTGGTAGAGTCATATTATAGAGGAATGACACTTTGGTTAATATTGTGGTTCTTTTCAATAAGCCAATGATCATAAATAAGTTTTGTTGGTGTAGATCTAGGCTATGCATCTTTTGTCTTGTAGAACTTGATTCATCATTTTTAATTTGTCTTTGCAATGTGAATGTTAAGTGGGATAATCTTAAAATTAGGTGTATGATTCATCTTGTAAGTTTTATGTCTTGATTACTCATATTTAAGCATGTAGATGACAGACAATTTATGATCCTTAAACATCGTGAGATGTGAACATTATCTATTCTTTGAAATACTTGGAATAGTTATAGAACATTCTTCCAATTACATACTTCCATGGAGTGCATAGATTTGAGAAACTATTCATTTTGATTGCTATGACAAAATCTAAGATATGTAAAGACGTGTAAGAGGAGTTACTTTCTAATCTAGGATGTTGATTATGACCATTTCTATGTGTGTGTGTGTGTGTGTATAGTAAGGGCATACACATATATATAGATTTATATATAAACATACATACATACATACATACATACATACATACATACATACATACATACATACATATATATATATATATACATATACACATATATATATATATAGTGCATATAGATGTATATATCTATTATCTATAAATGCACCATAGATCTATATTTATGTATGTATATGTGCACATATACATACATAAATATAGATCTATGGTGCATTTATAGATAATAGATATATACATCTATATGCACTATATATATATATTATCCACAATATAGATGCATATAGATGTATATATAGATAATATATAGATACATACATAATTACAATCTTATTTTCGTAATTCATTTTTTTTTTTTTAAATTAATAGTTTTAGTTGAGCATATAAAGTTATGTGGTTAAAGACAAGCTTTTGAACATTAATGTTCATCAAAACTTATTATCAAAAACCATTGTCTAAATACTAGTAGGAATCAATTTAAAGCATATTGAAATGTATTATCAAAAACATTATCCAAACATTTGTATCAATGTTAGCTTATGTTTCTTGAATCTTGTCATGTCAATGAAAAAAGCTTGACGATGATCAAGGAAGTTGAGCACATTTCCTTTTGTTTGTTTTAGGTCCCAAATCGTGTTTCCCAAAACTTTGGCTTTGATATATGTATTGTAAAGCCAACAAATGTAGATTAGTTATACATTCACTTCTCCACCATGTCATTAATCTTTATGGTTTAATTATAGTGGTAGATTAGTATTAGACAAAATGATAAGCATATTATATTGATGTCAAAGTCTTTTTGGTAGTGTTTTTTGTTGCAAGTTTTTTTGCATACATACTTGTTCATATCTTGTGAATATTTTTTTATGGTTTAATTACATGTCTGATTAGATTGAAAAACTTGATTGTTAACATTTTCTTTGTGTAATTGACTGTATAATCAATAAGCATGTAAGGTAGAGTGTGAAGATGGAAAAAAAACATGAATAGTGAGACAAAGAGAGAGAAATATGATCATCATGACATAAATGAAAAGTGCTTAAGTTAAGAGATCAAATAAATGAGTAATGGGTCTAAGATAATGCAACACTATAATGCAATAAAGATGAAATGAAACAAACATTGCATGAATAACCATATTAAAAAATATTTGAACATATATATGTGATGAGATAAGTTTTTTTCGATAAATTTTATCAAAAATAGGATAAATATCATCGATTGAGTTGTCCAAATCAAAAAAGTGACATTGGATAGATTACAATGAGTTATGAAATATGTAATTTATAGAATTTCAAATAGTATTATGTACATTGAATTAGTCAGTCTGATGCATGTGGAAATTATAATTTCATTGCATGATCATAGTAGCATGGATATCAATGAGCACCAATTGAGTTGTCATTTCAAATTTCATTCATTTAGGTAACTGCATCGAGAAATTGAAAGTAGTAACTAGTTGATAGAAAAAATAGTTAAAAGAAAAATGCATGAAAATATTAGAAAGAGAAATCGTTTAATAGGAAAGAGAGGTAAGATGCTTGAAAAACTTACAAATTTCCTTTCAAGTGCTTTTGACAGGGTAGCAAGGGCAGGAGCTTGTTTTTTGCTTACATCTAAGAGATCAATACCTGTAGAAGAAGAAGATCTTGAATTAAAGTTGTTTAATTTTAAAGGTAATGAGTGAAATGACGAGAAAAGATAGAAAATTATGAATCTAATCTGATTGAAGAACTAGATGTCCCCAAAGAGAAAACATTGCATATCAAGATGAAATATTACAAATTTTACACCGATCAATTTTTCACTTATCTAGACCTAATTTTCATTTAATAGATTGAAGTGTGGTTGGAATGTGTGGGAGACAAAAGATTAGCTGCATTGTTAATGGTGGTGAACAGAGAACTCAAAATTCATGAATTATGGTATTAAGAATTTAACTGAACAACAAGCATCAATCTATAAAAGTAGATGATAGATATAAACAATGTTGGAAAGGCAGTGTAAAAGATATAAGGAATACAACTGCCTCATATTTTGACAGATGTAATTATCATCAAGTAATCTATACAAATGAATAAACAACACAAATAATCCTTTGCTTGTTAGTCTTAATTCTTGACACCAAAATCCATTGATGACGACTGCGGTTCAGTCCATTGGCAATAAATGAAAATTGCATGAAATGTTTCCAACAACAATAGAACATTACCAATTGATGAAATAATTTTGATAGATTGAAGTGCACTTGGCATGGATGTGTGGAGAGAAAATATTAGATCCATTCTTAGTTGTTCCCAGCAAGAAAGTCACTATTAATGAATTGTGTTGTTAAGTTTGTAACTCAACAAGAGACAGTGACCCATAAAGGAACTCAAAGATAGGGAAGAATAGACATCAACACATAAAATGTAGAGGACAACAACCAATAGACATTAACCCATTAAATGTAGAGAACAAAAAACAATAGATATTAACCGACAAAATGAAGAGATGTAAAAAACTATAAAACGTCACTATAAAAGATATAAGAACTTACAAATGCCTTGTTTCTTGTTTGCAATACGATAGACATAAACCTTGCTAGATGACACAAATTTCACCCTCATCAACCTTTCTGAGCAAATGAGTAAACAATGCAAAAAATGAGTATGTAAAAGATATAGGAACTTACAAATGCATCCTTTTGGCTTCCAATATGATAGATATAAACCCTCTCAACAAACATAGATTTCATAGACATAAAACTATACACCATAAGCCATTAATGATGCTTGTAATTCAATCTATTCATAATAGATGAAAATTAGGGAATAGTAAATGTAGGGAACAACAAACAATATTAGCCCATAAAATGCAGAGATGTAAAAAACTATAAAAGGACATTGTAAAATAGGAACTTACAACCAACTATTTTTTTGCTTACAACATGATAGACATAAACCCTGTCAATAGACACAGATTTCACTCTCATCAAACAATCCAAGCAAGTGAATAAACAACACAAAAATGACAATGTAAAAGATATAGGAATTTACAAACCTCTCATTTTTTGCTTTCAATATGATAGATGTAAACTGCCTCAATAGACCCAGATTTCACCCTCATCAAACAATCTAAGCAAATGAATAAACAACAAAAATGAGAATTAGGGACTGTATATGCACAATTCCCTTGTTAAAATGATGCGTGTAAATAGAAAGACTAGGTGCGAGGACATGACTATGTCAAAGAACATTAGAAAGGCATGAAATATTTTGTAATAGTGATAAAACGTTCTAGGAATTGATTAAATTATAAAACGACCTGTTGTAAAAGATATAGGAACTTACAAATGCGTTATTTTTTGCTTCCAATATGTAAGACATAAACCCTATTAACACAAACAAATTTTTATCTACATCAAATAATCTTAGCAAATGAATAAAAAATTAAGAAAATGATAGTTTAAAAGATATAGGAACTTACAAATGTCTCTTTTTTCACTTCTAATATGATAGATATAACCCTCTTAATAGACACAAATTTCATCTTCATCAAATAATTCATAGGCTTTCTAAATAGATCATATTACCCATATGATATATATAAACCCTCTCAATAGATCATATTATTGAACAAATGAGAATGTCAAGAATGAGGGAAGTGAATCATTTATTATACATTTATCGGCAAAGGAAAATGGGGAATCAAATGGAGAACGCAGTGATTACATGTGGAGGCAACAATTTAAGTGGTTTCAAACAACCGGGTAGAGGAGAGAAGAGACATTGACAATTGGGTGATAACAGTTGCTTTTCCCCACGAAGATCAAGTTACCATAGGCAACAAGGTAGTTGTTAGTATGTGGCAAGGCTCTCAAAACCAGATCAACTTCTTTCCAATTCCCTCCATTCTGAACTTGAAGCAAATTGTTCTTTTACTCTGTAACTTTTCCTCCAAGACGGTAGACATAAACCCTGTCAACAGACAGAGATCCAATCATTGTAAAACAATATGAGCAAGTCAATCAACAAGACAAAAAAATACAATGTAGAAGATATAGGAACTTATAGATGCCTAATTTTTTGTTTCCAATATGATAGGAAAGATGGTAGACGTAAATGATGCTAGCAGAAAAAGATCTAAGCATTGTCAAACAATCTGAGCAAGTCAATAAACAAGACAAAAATTGCAATGTAAAAGATATAGGAACATATAGATGCTTCCTTTTTGTTTTCAATACAATGGATATAGACTATGTCAATAGACATATATTTCATCCTTTTCAGCTAATCTGAGTAAATAAATAAAGACCGCAAATCATCCTTTGCTCAAGGGTGATCCCACAAAGTTGGTTTACAATTTCTAGGAGGTTCTAATTTTTGCTAAAATCACATATTTTTAGAAAATATAATGATTTAAGCCTTAAAATTTTCCATTTAAAGTATTCCAATTGAAGAGAGTTTGATCAAACTACCTTATATCAAACCCCCTTGGATAGAACCCCGCTAGTTTTAAACCATACCTATAACTTGGAAGTCTCCTTTACACCTATCAAAATGCTGATAAAAAACCACTTTTGATTTACCTTTTTGGGGATCAAATGAATTCATTTAAAATTTATTTTTTGTATGTAGTCCTTACTATAAGTTTCCCAAAAAGTATAATTTTAAATAAATTTAATTTTATTATTATATATTTATTTTTTATTTCTTATGAATGTAGGTTTTTCACCGAAAATCAAGCTCTCTATTTTACACATGTGGAAAAATAGAAGATTATCAAATTTTTTGAAAAATATGAGTGCACCAGATATTGAAGTCCTTGATCCAACAAAAAAAAAAAAAATTTTGATACATACATAAAAATTTGTGTTATACAGTCCGCTTATATCTGAATTGTAATTGGTTTGACTTTGAAACTTAATTAAGGAAAAAATATTCAATAAAACACTATGAAACCAATTGGAAGCACTAGAGATATCGTAGTTACAAATCTAAATTCGAAAAAATTAGAATTTTATCCTTCATGGAAAAAAAAGTTGTGTTATATGGTGAGCATCACTCCTTAAAAATGGTGTTTACAGAAAAAAAAAACTAGTTTTCAAAGGAGATGGAAAAAGAAGTTCAACCTGATTCCAAAATTTTTGAAAATAAAATATTTAGAATCTACAGACAAAATGTCACAAATCACTAGTTTGCATCATCTTCAAATTCCTCATGGTTTAGCTGCTATAGGTGCCCAGAAGTGAAGATTTAGTTAGAAAAAAATAGTTTAGTGTCTAGTTTGGCCAAAAATTGTAACCAGTATTGTGGGATCACCCGCAAGAGAGTCAAAATTTTATACCATAAGTCATTAATTTGACACTTGCATTTCAGTTATTGAAAATAAATGAAAATTACAAACTATATATGCACAAGGCTGTCATTAAAATGCTATGCGCGAATAGTAATAGTGGGTGAGAGAACACAGTTATATATCAGAGAACATTAGGAAGCCATGAAATATTTTAATAGCAAGAAAACATTAGCAACTAATTTTTTTTTAATCTGAAAATGATTACAAAAAAGACGTAGTGTATTGATGAAATGTTTGTCATAGCAAACTAACCCATAAAATGCAAGCATGTAAAGAACTATAAAATGGCATTGTAAAAGAATAGTGATTCACTACCGTCTCGTTTTTCATTCCCAACATGATAGTCATAAACCCTATCAGTAAACACAGACTAGACGCTCATCACACAATCTGACCAAGTGAATAAACAATGCAAAAATGATATTGTAGAAGAAATCAAAACTTACGACTGGCTCGCCTTTTGCTTCCAACACGATAGGCATAAACCTTGTCAAGAGATAGAGATTTGACCCTCATCAAACAATCTAAGAAAGTAAATAAACAGTGCACAAATGACAGTGTAAAAGATATAGGAACTTACACACACATCCTTTTTTGCTTCCTATAGAACAGATATAAACTCTCTCAATAGACGTAGATTTGACATGTGTCAAACAACCTGAGCAAATGAATAAACAATGCAAATAATCATTTGCTCAACATATCTGAAACTTCACACCATAAGCCATTAATGATACCTGCACTTCAGTCTATTTGCAATAAATGAAAATTGGGGAGTACGACTATATCAAAGAACATTATAAAAGCCATGAAATATTTGCAATAGCAAAAAAAACATGAGGAATTGATTTTTTTTTCCTTTTTTATGTTGAGAATAATATGCAAATAGAAAGATACAAAACCATGAGGAAAATATAGGAAGAGTGCTCAAGTTAGAAGATCAGATGAATGAGTAATGGGTGTAACATAATGCTATTGTCAATGTGCATTAATTAACATCATATGCAAAGTTACAAATAATAGTCGAAACCTCGGAAAATGGGTTAGGAGTGCTATCATATGGTTTAAAACATAGAGCACACCCACTTTCAAGATGATTCCACTCAAGGATAACCCTAGAGATCTCAATGCAAAAGAGAAAGAGATCTTGCAATAGGGTTGTCCTAGAGGTTGAATGCAAACTGATAAGGGGTTCACTACTAAGTTTAGACTTGGAAAATATAATGAAATGCAAGATGAAATGCAAAACCCTAATTGAATGCAAGGTAACACTAAATGACTGAGAAAAGTGAATGAAATGAAACAAAAAAATTGAAGATAGGAAGGTGTGCACCTGGAAAACTGGAAAGGGGTTGAATGGAGGTCTAGAACACTGGAAATTTTGGTATCAATGTTGACTAGGAGTTATTCACCAAGCTAGGTGAATCAGTCCAGTTTCTAGAAAATTGTGCAGGAACAAAAATCTGCCAAAAGGGTATATGAATTTGCAAAAAATATTAAAAAATGACTGAAACTAGCACTCATTTGCCAGAAGTGGCGAATCAGTCTAGGTAGGGTTTTCTGAAGCTTCAAGATCCTACTCTTCTTTGTCTACTCTGTCCTTCCTGAGTGATTTTTGGATCCAAAACCCTAATTTGCAACCTATAGGTACATTCTCCAAGGTTCTCCAAGACTTGATGACAACTTTGAATGATTTGACATCTTTCTTCCAATCTTGCTCCTTAGGAAATCTGCAACCGAGACCTACAAATCACACTCAAAGGAGAGGGGAAAATGTTGTTGGGTTAGTGGATACAGGTTTTCCTTGGTCAAACACCATTTTGGAAATCAATCCTTGAAATGAAATCAAATAAGAATGGAGAATGATGAATGAACAAATTACATTGTTGCAACTCACCAAACCCTTGCAATAAAGTGTTGCAAATATGCTTTAGATGGCTGCAATGGATGTTGACCTTGAATCTAGCTTGAAGGTGATAGATCTTGAATGTAATGCTCACTTGAATCACAAAACCCTACATCACAATTGTTAGCACAATAACAAACATGATGCATGAAATCCTTGGCATGATGATTGATGCTTGAATGTTGCTCTAAAATACTTGATAATCTGCTCTTGAAGACATTTGAAAACATTTGAATTCTTTTGTGAACTCAAACATGCTATTAGGAATTCTCTCACAAAAGTATTAGGTGAAAATGAATGAAAGAACCTTGTATTTATACTCAATTATGAAAGAATTCAAGAAATTACAACACTACAAGCCAACATCGGATCTAGGAGAATAAAATCCTGCTAGAAATTTGAATTAATTTTGATTTTGGGCCACACAGGACTCATTCGCCCAAGGTGGTGAATGAGTCCCACTAGACTTAATTTTTGGGACCAAATTTAAAAATGCCTAGAAATGTGTGAAACCAGGTTTGGGACCAAAAGATCTAGGTGGGACCCATTCACCCAAGGTGGTGAATGAGTCCCAGATCGCTAAATTTGGGCCACTCAAACCTGAAATACCATAATTATGATTGGGTATTGATTTGTGTCAAGATTATCCTTGAAAAGATGCAATAAATGAGGCTTGTGGATGCAAAATAGGGCCAATTAAGGCATAAGAAATCCCAATTATTAATGACAAGCCTAGAAAAGTGTGAAAATGTGTTACAACACTTTACAACACAACAAATAAGGCAAGATTAAGATTTATTTTGATTAAAAAGAGGTTTATTAGGTGTAATTAGTTAATAAGATCTTAGAAAAGTGTGAAAGTGAGTTACAACACTTTAGCAAGGTACAATTTAAATTCATCAGTTCACAAGGGGCCAAGACCTAATGTGAATGTGTCAACCACATTACAACACTAAATCAATGCAACATTAAGCCTAACTCACAAGGGGGGCCCAAACAAGCCAAGAAAAGTAGAATGGATACTTTTTTCATGACTACAATAGTAAGCATGAATGGAAATACATGACTACATTTTGAAGAACATTAGAAAACCATGAAATATTTCCAAAAGAAGAAAAATAGTAGGCATTGATTAAATTTTTCCTTTTCTCGTGCCAAAAATAATTTGCAACAAAAGAGGGCCTATTACAGATGCAAAGATGTGTAAAACTATAAAACACTATAAAAGATATAGGAACTTACAAATGCCCAGTTTTTCTCTTCTAAGATGATGGACATAAACCATGTTGATAGAGACAGATTTCATCCCCATCAAAAAATTTGAACAAATGAATAAACAACACAAAAAATGACAGTGTAAAAGATATGGGTACTTAGAAATGCCTCCTTTTTCACTTGCAAAATGATAGATATAAAACCTTATGAAAAGAGAGATATTTCACCCTCATGAAACAATGCATTGATTCTCTCAATAGACCATACTACCCATACAATAGATATAAATCATCTCAATAGGCCATATTATGGAACAAATTACTTTGAGAATCCATAGGACTTTCCAACTCAACAATGTTGGGGAAATGGGAGTTGTGAAGATACAAAATGTATCTATCACAACTTCCATGTATCTGGATACCTCATGCTAGTTCAAAACCCTCTTGAGAAGTCTGGTAAACTAGATCAATTTCTTTCCATTTCCCCCCATTTTGAATTTGAAGGACATTGGTCTTTTACTTTGTAATTTTGTTTCCAAGATGCTAGACATAAACCTTGTCAATAGTCATAGATTTCAGTCTCTTCAAATAATTCGAGCAAGTGGATAAACAACACAAAAATCACTATGTAAAATATATAGGAACCTACAAATGCCTTCTTTTTAATTGCAATATGATGGATATAAACTTTTTCAATAGACAGATATTTCGCGCTCATCAAACAATCTCAACAAATGAATAAACAATGCAAATAATCCTTTGCTGAACAAACTCAAAACTTTAGACCATAAGCCATTAATGACACCTATACTTGAGTCTATTCATAATAGATGAAAATTAGTGACTATATATATGCATGGTGCCATCATTAGAACACCACATGTAGACAAAAATAGTGGGTGCAAAGACATGACTAGATCAAAGAAGATTAAAAATATATGAAATATTTCCAATAGCAACAAAACATTATCATGCAATGTGCTAAAGACACTAATTTTGTCTTCTCTCTCACCAGTGTTAATTTTTTAAATTTCATTTTCATTTTTGTTCCCTGAAAATTATAACAAAATATATGTATAAGTTTTTTTCAAAATTGTGTTTGCGTTTTCTCTATAGAACTCGACATAGAAAGGGAAACCGTGACTACCTTTTTTTGGTGATGTTAGCGTTATGGTGGTGTTGTTAAAAGCAAAAAATCTGAAAAGGAACTATTGGTATGACACACCAGGTAAGGATATTAAAGAATCCTTGCTTAGGCTATGAAGCTTGTTGGTGTCTAAGCAAATCTATCCACTTTTCCATTCATTTTTGGTGTCATGGACATAAGTTTTCCATTCTATTCTAGTCTTATTCATGCCATACACCTTTCATAATTCATATGCTCAATAATTTTTATGACTGTAATTAGGATTGCATGTTATTTATGAACTTCATTTTTGAATAAGTGAGGCACATTCATAGCGAGAACTCCATGCGGGTTTAGGGTTTTAAGGGTTGGGGTTTAGGTTTTAGAGTGTAGGGTTTAGGGATATGGGGTTTCAGTTTTAGGTTTTTAGGGTTTTAAACCCTAAACCCTAATTTATTGTAAACCCCTATAAGCCTAAACCCTAAATCCTAAAAACCCTAAAACTAAAAACCCTAATAGCATGAGTTAATAGATTTTTGGATTGCATTATTTTTTGTGCATATGCATTTTTCTTTTGTTGGTCAACAAGTAGTGTTCATCTTTTGGACCATACAATATGCATATGGCCTATGTTTTAATTTTGAAAAATGTAAAGCACAAGGATTTTGTGCATTCCACATTTTTTTTTTCAAAGAATGTAATGATTGCACGTCTACATTGGATTTTGACTACAATCAAAGAATTGAATTTTACTTTACATATGCAAATTGTAATGTTTTTTTGCACTGCACATTTTTTTTTTAAAGAATTTAATGATTGTTAACACATTGTCTTTGGGGTAGTGTTATAGGACTGGATTATTCTTGTAAGATTGCTAGTGGATAGGAAAGAAGTAGATTTTTTTCACTTTTAGGGAGCATAATGTCTCATGTGATTTTGATTTTGTTTTCGTTGGTGTATGTATTGTTGTAGCTATTTGGTTTTTAATAAAACTAATTACATTCTTTGTTATTTTTTATTTGGAAGTGCTTGTGATATCTTGAAAAAAAAGTGGATCATTGATATGGATGTTGTGATTCAACCATTCTTTTTGTTCAAGAGGTTCATAATGACAATGTCCTGAGCTACTTGGAAATCAAATTAAGTTCAAATTTTTCTTCGGATTCATTCAATTAGAGTATGCTTCAGCCCTACAATATGTATATGCTTTCCATATGTGTATTCTTGGAGCAAACATGTGGGACAACCATAGTGCACAAAATCCAAGTCCTTCAAAGCCACTTTTTGCATATGGCATTCCAATCTTGGAAACCAATGATTGTATTTGCAATATCTACAATTGTTACTTCCTATGCTAGATTGATCGAAAGCATCAAAACAATCCAATGCATATTTTTTTTCAAATGTCAATGCATTGGCCAATGATTGCACCATAAACACAAAGCGACTGGATCAAATTGTTCAACAAGCAAAAAATTTATAGCAACAAACATGCTTTCACCACATGTAGGAGCAAATGTAGCCACTGAGCTATAATATCCAAGTGTATCAAACACATTTGCTATTGTGTTCCAAGTGTTGTCCAAGTTGCAATATGTGGTTTTCAAATGTGGTTAGATGCTTTGGATGCAATTGTATGTATTTAGCTGTGAAAACACAGGCTTCTAGGGGCCAACAACAAAAATTGTATCATGGAAAAGAATTAATATTGTAGGATTACATGCATCCTTGTTGAAATGAAAGTACATTTTTTTGTATGTTAAAGACCAAATGCATATTGGTATGTTTAACCATTATGCTAGACATTTTAGATAGAATATGTCACCCTAAAGGCCATTTTTACCTCTATTGTTGACTTTTTTGGTTGAAAGCCTCATTCTTCGTAGATATGTGTTTTTTTCATGTATATTGTGCAATTTCGTTAGCAATTATGGGTGTAAATTAGTATCATAGGATCCTAAATCTATAATGCAATAGTTGTGAAGGAAATCCAAGAAATGATCCACAAGACCACTATGTAGCTCTTTCGATGTATAACAGTAATGAAGCAAAACATGCACTGTGTCAAATAAGCAATCTCCAACTTTGTAATTGAATAAGTCAATTTGAAAACAATGTGCATAGTGGAGAGCTTCATCGAGTGATATGAAAGGTGCATTTGCACTTGGTTTGTAGGTTTCTACTATAATTGGTTGTTGTGACTATTTTTGGTTTTTAAGACGATTGTTTGTAACCATGTTGTCAATTTTCGTGTTGAGTGTTATAAAACAATGTGCCAAGCTTGAAACGATGAATACATAGAAAGAAGAATTGAATAGGCAATTACTCATCATGATTAGCAGTAATGCAAAATTTGTAACTATAGTCTCTGGTTCAGCAAAGCCTTCAAGGAAAGAACAAACTCTTAATATCAAAATGCAGAATTTGTAGCTATAGCCTTTGGTTCAATACTATTCACTAAAAAGCGTACAAGACAAGAATAAATTCTTAATATCAATTCATGTAACTAAAATGAAAATTTTTCTAGGACTATTGAATAGAGTACTAGATATTTGAAAACTGGCGAAAAAGAAAGAAGCATGATAATCTATTCCTCACATTGACCAACAACAATGCAAAACATGTCATGATATCATGCAATTGGAAATCCTATGTTTTGCAAGCCCTACAAAAAAGAAAGCAAATAATTTGAGCAATAACCAATGAATTGAGGTATAGCAAATAAATTGAGAAAAAGCAAATAAATTGATCAATTTTGGTATCAATCTTGTTATATTCTTGAAGTCCATGTATGGTTTGAGCATAGACACATATATGTGTACACACAGAGATATGCATATATATATGTAGACACATACATACATATATACATTTGTATATACATACATATGTGATTTAATGCAATAGCAACCTTGGAATCTCCAGGCATATTATGGTTTATCAATCTGTAAATAGCAAAAACTTTTCCAAGTAAAATGGTATTATGCATTATCCGTTTGGTGCAAGAAACCAAAGCATAATATGCAACATCTGACAACAAAAGGACATTATGCTATATCTATGTACTTTGGAAAGTGAAACCATAAAGTGCAATATGCATGAAAATTTTGTTTTCTCAATTCCTAAGGGGCAGGAGTTTTGTAGTTTCCAAACCAATTTCACTATCTCAAAATGTAACTAGCAACAATGTTCCAAGGTTCATGGAAACTATGCTTTACCAAATTCTTGCAACAAAACTATATTTGCAAAATTAAAGTTTTCGTTGTTATGATTAGAAACATAAGCGAAGCTTTCAAACATGGACTTTGTTAACTGATTAGTAGTAATCAGAACATAGTAGCTTTGACCAACATCGATTCCTAGATAATCATAGATGTTTCTACATTTAAGAGGCTAGCTAATTTCTATAGGCTCCATTTTGCGATCATGAATACTATCCTATCAAAGATTTGTTCTCTATCACACTTGATTCCTGTAGCAAAATAGTGTCCATTACGAGTAATTCAATGTAAATGATCAAGTTTTTTTTATGTATAACCACAAGCATAAGTTAAATATTGATTGAAATATGCAATTACCAACTACACAAGATATTTTTGATGAATGACAGCTTAATAATATACTTGAAGAGAAGATAAGAATAATGGATAAAGCACAAATAAATACAGTGGTTATGATTCTAAAGTCCAATGCTTATAATTGTAATCTAGGAGGTTTTTTATATTTAGCCAAAATAATTTTCTTGCACAAAAAATAAGGTATGATTGTATAAAATTCGAATAAAAAAAAGAGTCAACTTGTAAATTTAGAAAACAACACCTCATAAACTTCATCTCCTATGTATTCATGTACACATCAGATGATCCCAATAAGAACTACTACTTGAGAACAACAAAGCACCTATCAATCTTAATAATAAATAGAAAATATGTACAACAATGCATTCCAATTTCCAACACTCAGTATTAGCATGAGTTTTAGACAAGGGGTATGAAATACTATGGACAACACCACCTATCCACACAAATATTTGCAATGAAGGCACGTGTATAGCAACAAAACATTAGCAATAAATAAGCCTCTCACAATTTGCTACAGAGCAATGAGACAATCATGAATTTTTCAAGAGTGGTGGTGGCAATGTTTTTTTTCGCAATGCCAATGCTTTTAATGTTTTCACCGCACTCATGCCTATTAGTTGCTTCCTCAGGCTCTGTGCAGACAATGTTTTATTTTGGGCTTGCTAATGTCTCTGGGATTATTTTATTAAAAGGAAATTTTGGGCTTTTCTTTGTAATTTTGTCATTGGCTGTCGTGATTTTCTTGGGAGCTTTGTGTTTTTTTAAATTTAATAATTCTAATTAATTTAATGAATTCCTAATGTTTTGTTGCTATTGGAAATATTTCATGACTTTGTAATGTTTTTTGATATAGTCATGTCTTCACCCCCACTGTTTCTCTTGATGTGTGGCCTTTTAATGAGGACATTATGCATTTACTATTTACACATTTTCATCTATTGTGAATAGACTGAAGTGCACATGTCATTAATGGCTTATGGTGTGAATTTTTAAGTCTGTTGAGCAAAGGATTATTTGCATTGTTTATTCATTTGCTCTGAATACATGCCTGATGTACATGCATGAAAACATCCACGACACATTAGACATATCTTGAACAGATAGACATATTTCAATGTCTATCACTATTTCATGAACACACAATTTATTTGGATGGAAGAAATACAAAACCCTAATGAAAATATCAAAATCCAATGAGGAAATTGCAAAAATAGAGATTAACCAATAAAAGCACTCATCAATAAGGAACAACAGAGGCTAAACTGTAGCAGAAATGCAAAAAAGTGATTGAGAAGGTCAAATCTATTTCTATTGAGAAATTTTATGTTTATCGTATTGGAAGCGAAAAATGAGGCATTTGTAATTTCCTATATCTTTTACAATGTCATTTTATAGTATTTTACATCTTTGCATTTTATGGGTTAGTGTCTATTGTTTCTTGTTCTCTATATTTTATGGGTTAATGTCTACTCTTCCATATCTTTGAGTGCTTTTATGGTTTAGTCTATGTTATTGAGTTAAATACATAACACCATAATTCATTAATGTTCACTTCTCTGGTTGCTACGATTAACAATGGAACTAATCTTTTCTTTGCAAGATGTCTCTACATAAAATCATTTCATCAATTCATAATGTATTCATAACACTTCTATTGAAGATGTCTATTTTCATCGTTAAAATGGAATCTTAGGTGTTTTATTTTTGTAATTTTCTCATTGGCATCAAATATTTTGGCCATTGTTTTCTATTTTCCAAATTGTAAGTTATTGTTGGGACAAAGAAATAGGAAAATTTCATCCATTTCTATTTTCTTGTTTCTTGAGACATATTTTCACCATGAACATCTGTGGTGAGTAGGTCGCATTGTTGATAGTAGTTAACATGTCCGATTGGAAATTGGAATGCATCTTTACATAGATCTTATTTAGTATTAATATTGATAGATGCATTCATAATAGAAGCACTAGCTTACCACTACAAGACAATCAAAAGATGTAGCTGGTAAACTCAAAAAACACTTTAACCAAATAGGATTTTAGTGCTTGTGATTTTAGGTACCTATTTGAGACAGAGTTTTCCAACACTTGAGGAAGCAACGACAATGACTAGATCCATGTAAGCTGGAGAAATATGTCCTATAGTATATAGTAGTGTCGTAACCATAAGTCCAAAAGTGGCAATAATTGCCAAATGAGGTAACACATTGTCTCTTGCATCCATCATTATTCGCCAACACCCAGGCAACATTAAAATAAAATTTGAAAGAATGTCTACTTCACTTCACACAGATTGCATCAACTTCATTAGATAACATCGAAGAAGCATATGTCCATAACACATAGTAAGTACGAATTGTATTATAATCACATAATATGATCTCAAATACATATGAATTGTAATCTAATACTGAATTCATGCATTGGGAAAACGTAGACAACTTCATTAGATAAATTATAGGTTTGTAATACTAGATTCATAATCTTGTAAGAAGCATTAGAAGAGTGAATGAGAAAAAATGGGAAAAAGATACTGCATTGGTCATTTTAACTTTAATCTTAATCTTCATACTTCATACAATTTAGGGAACATTTGAAAATTAATATATAACATGAAACAATAAAAGTGTAACTCACATATTGGTTGAACTTTCCAATGCTTTCCTCTACTTCCCCACTAGTGGACATTGTGACTGATGCAAATGCTTGTGCAATTCTAGTTTCTTTATCTGTGATCGGCTACAAAACTGGTTCAAAGATAAGGTTACAAACATATGATTTAATGCATTAACTAGAAGTGTTAAGGCTTAAAGGAAATGACATTGCAATTTACTTGGAGGACAATTTATCAATCTAGTCAACCACACGGAGGAAATAATAGTTAGGTTTTTTATCAATATATTTAACTGTCAATACTTCTTTTTTTGAGCAATTGTTGCTCTAAAGTGGTTGTTTGGGGTGGGGAAAGAATGTAATTATACAGTCTATTGCTTACTTAGCAACACATTCGTTCTTCTGCAATACACTAGATTGAATCAGTGGAACTCAAACAAAAAGCATCAATACAATCAAGGGTTCTACCCTGAACATAAATCCATATTTGAATTTCTGATTTTTGTTTGGTTCAACTTATTTAGGCACAGTGCATTATTTTTTTGCAACAACATTCTCTACATTGTGCCACACTAGGCCTCTCTTTCTCCACATTTCTCTCAAATATTTGTAGGTAGGACT
Source organism: Sequoia sempervirens (assembly GCA_007258455.2). NCBI lineage: Eukaryota > Viridiplantae > Streptophyta > Pinopsida > Cupressales > Cupressaceae > Sequoia > Sequoia sempervirens. Next base: position 75,876,892 of record VDFB02086081.1, on the reverse strand, counting down.
TCCCTGAAACAAAAACTTTATTATGTATACATATACATATATAATAACATATATGTACATATACACATACAATTACATATGCATATATATGTATATATATATACACATATACATATACAACAGAAATAATCCTTTGCTCAACAGACTTAAAAATTCACACCATAAGCCATTAATGATGATTGCACTTCAGTCTATTTACAATAAATGAAAATGTGCTAATAGTAAATGCACAATGTCCTCGCTAAAATGCCACGTGTCGACAGAAACATTGGGAAAAATGAAATGACTATATCAAAGAACATTACAAAGTCATGAAATATTTTTTATAGCAACAAAACATTAGGAATTTGTTAAACTAATTCAAAAAATTAATTTGATAAAAAAAGAAAAAACCACGAGGAAAATGGCAATAGCCAATGAAAAAATTGTAAAGAAAATGCCAAAATTTTCTTTTAATAAAATAATCTAAACATATATATATATATATATATATATATATATATATACAATTACAATTACAATTACATATGTCTATATACATATATATATATATATATACATATACAATTACATATATATACATATACAATTACAATTACATATATATATACATATATAGTTACATATATATACATATACAGTTACAATTACATATTTATACATAAACATATACAATTACATATATATATATACACACACACATATGAATATACATATACATACACAATTTTATATATATATATATATACAATTATATGTATACATATATACATATACATATTGATCATGGATAATGGTGAAATAAAAAATGGAATAGATAAGTAAGACATGTTATAATAATAACTTCATGTTATTGTAGCACTTAGTGTTATGCATGATGATGTAAGCGACCATGATGACTATGATTCATGTGAACATGGACTGATGGAAAACATATGAATGATGACAACAACTATGGCAGTGTGATTGGTGCAGCACCAAGACTAAAAGCAAAATAAAACATAAACCAAAGATAAAATAAATTAGAATATGTAAAGATCATGCATCATATATAAAAATAAGCGTGTAGCACAATTTCAAAAACCTATGAAAGAAATGGCATTGTAGCAAAAGCTAAGCTTCAAGCACATATAATTGATTTGAGAGTTTTGGAATGAAATATCCTACATACTTACTATGCATGTAATTGTTAAAGCTATTAGAACAATCATTTTGCAGAAAATATTATGTTCTCTTCTTTTAACATTTGATGCCATAGAATCCACAAATGCATAAACTGGTTTAGAACATACCTTTTCACATTGTTGTAGTAGTAGATCCTTGTCTTCAACAAAGGAAAATTTCCAAACAATAAACATCTAGCATAGACCCCTGCAAAATCAAAGACCGTTGCAACACACATTGTGCCATGCTTCTAAATAAATGGGGCCTGAACATCACACATGTATCTGACACGTGGTTATAGAAAATATACATTGTGTAGCAATTTTATCTAACAATTTTTGAAACTGCCTTCTATATAGTTTATTTATTTCAGAGGCTAATATTGTTCAATATTTGCTTCATGTAGGTATGCATAAATAGTAGCTACATGCCTTCGCTCATATATGTACATATATACATACATATATATGTATACATACAAATATATATACACACACACATATATATAGGTACATACATATATACATATACACACATACATATTAATATAAACACATAGATATATATACATGCATATATATATATACGCACATATATATATATATACGCACATATATATATATATATATGCACATATATATATACATATAGATATACATATACATATATATGTATACATATATATATACACACACACACATATGTATTCACAATAAAAGAAATTGTGCAAATAGTAAATCCACAATGTCCTCGTTAAAATGCCACACGTCAGTAGAAACAATGGGCATGAGGACGCGACTATATCAAAGAACATTACAAAGTAATGAAATATTTCCAATAGCAACAAAACTTTAGGAATTCGTTAAATTAATTAGAATAATTAAATTTATTATAAAAAATAGAAAACCCCCACGAAAATCGCAACAACCAATGACAAAATTGCAAAGAAAAGGCCAAAGTTGTTTTTTAATAAAATAATCCCAGAAACATTAGCATGGACACTTCCTGAGGAAAAAGGAATTGAAAATGTGTCGATAGTAAATGCACAATGTCCTCGCTAAAATGCCACGCATCAATAGAAACACTAGACCCGAAGACACGACTATATCAAGGAACATTACAAAGTCATGAATATATATATGTATGTATATATACTTATATATATACATACACATAAATACATATATATATGCATGTATATATACCTATACATATAAATACATACATATATATATGTATGTATATATACTTATACATATACATACATATATATCCATATTTATATGTATGCATATATAGTTTATATATATGTATACATACCTATATGTAGACATGAACCTGTGATTTTGTTTAATAAACTGAAGTGCAGTTGGCATCCATGCATGGCAAAGGAAACATTAATTGCATTGTTAATGGTTGCTAATACATAAGTCAACATTAATGAATTATGATCTTAAGTCTTTAACTGAACAACAAAAATTAACCCATAGAAGCACTCAATGATAAGGAACAACATATATAGGAACTTAGGAAAGTCTCCCTTTTTGGTTCCAAAACAATAGATATAAACCCTCTCATGAGACACAAATTTCACCCTGGTTCAATGTTTTGAGGAAATGAATAAAGAACGCAAATAATCCTTTGCTTGAAAAACTCAAAACTCAACACCATAATCCATTAATGACAATTGCACTTGAATCTATTCACAATAAATGAAAATCAAATCTAAATAAATGCAATTCGAAGTTGCACACACAAGAACCTTTTTCCTAGCAGCCATAAAACTTAACACCATAATCCATTAACAGTGACCTCACTTGACTCTCTCTCTCTCTACACACACACACACACACACACACACACACACACACACACATATATATATATATACATATATATATATATATATATATATATATATATATATATATATATATATATACATATATATATATACATACATACATATATATATATATATACATACATATATATATATATACATATATATAGACTCAAAACTCAACAACATAATCCATTAATGGAAATTGCACTTGAATCTATTCACAATAAATGGAAATCAAATCTAAATAAATGCAAAATGTGGTCGTACACACAAGAACCTTTTGCTTAACAACCATAAAACTTAACACCATAATGCATTAATGGTGACTGCACTTGACTCTATACATACATATATACATACATATATATATAAACATATACATATATACACATATATATATATATACATATATATACATATATATATTAGTACATATAGATATATATACATACATATACATATACACATATATATAGACTCAAAACTCAACACCATAATCCATTGATGGAAATTGCACTTGAATCTATTCACAATAAATGGAAATCAAATCTAAATAAATGCAAAATGTGGTCGTACACACAAGAACCTTTTGCTTAACAGCCATAAAACTTAACACCATAATGTATTAATGGTAACTGCACTTTACTCTATTTAGAATAAGTGAAAATTAGATCCAAATAAAAGCAAAATGCAGTCACACACACAAGCCACATGAACTCAAATCATTACGAATTGATAAATTCCTTCCCTTCATTGCTCCAAACAATAAATTGTAATTGGGAAAATACAAAACCATGAATGAAATATCAACTGCCAATGACAAAATTGCAAAAAAATAGCACAATATTCATTTTAACAGTTCCAAATACACATCCTCAATAGAAGTAGATTATTTGTTGAAGATATCCATGATGTGCATGCATCAAAACATCCATGATATGTCAAATATATCTTCAACAAATAGACATGTTTCAACATCTATCACTATTTCATGAACACACAATTAATTTGGATTGGAAAAATAGAAAACCACAACCTAAATATCAAAATCCAATCAGGAAATTGCAAGAATGTAGGTCAAACTCCATATTAAAAATGTAGATGCTACAACAACATATCATTTGAAATTGGGAAAATTAAAAAAAAACAACAAAATATCAATTATGAATGAGGAAATTGCAAAAAAAACACAAACTTCATTTTAATAGTTGGGTGATCCCACAATAGTGGTTTACAATTTTTGGCCAAACTAGACACTGAAATTAGTTTTTTTAACTAAATCTTCACATTTGGGCACCTATAGCAGCTAAATCATGAGGAATTTGAAGATGATGTAAACTAGAGTCTCGTCACATTTTGTTTGTAGATTCTAAAAAAAAAAATTCAAAATTTTTGGAATCAGATTATACTTCTTTTTCCATCTCCAATAAAAACTGGTTTTTTTTTCAGAAAACAACATTTTAAAAAAGTGATGCACACCATATAATGCATAACTTTTTTTCGATGAAGGGGTAAGTGCACCAAGATGGTTCCCAAAAAGGGGGCTTAAGTGGCCACTTTTTTTCTGAAATCAAGAAATGCTGACCTTGGACGTGAAATTGAGGATAGTTACACTCAAAATTTTGAGATGGAACAAAAACAAGGATCAAAATGCTCCCAGTCTACTTTCTAAACTACTAATTTATTTTGAAAATGGTTGAGATTAAGTGGTTCAAAAGAGGGATGTACACAAATTGGTGTTGTTTTTGTCAGAAAAACATAACATAGCAACTCTTGTATGACTTGAGCACGGTGAACTTTTTTTAGTATTTTTAAAATTACTATGGTCAAAAGTTAGTTAACAGCATCTAGTTGATGCACTGTAATTTTTCTGATAATTTTTTAATGAATATTTGATTTTTACTAATTTTCTAAGTGGGAACTTCTTGAAAAGCAGAATTTTGGCCATGCTCCCCTAAATTTTTTGAAAATAATTGATTTTCTTTTCTTTTCTTTTTTTAAATTTGTAGAATGGAGTATAGTTTCTAAAAATGTAATTTATTTGAAATTTTGAGGAACGATTAATTTATAACAAAAAAAACACCAAACACTGCTTTTTGGCAAAAAACAGACATACAAACAAAAGAAATTATGGATGAAAGGCTTAACATTGTCAAAAAGTGAAAAAAATTACATTGTTGGATAGTTAAGAGAGAACCTAACATTACCCATGTTTTCGATTTTGTCGATATTTAACTAGATGCAATCTTGATGGTGAGCATGAACCCGATTATGGAAAAATTATAGAATTTGCAAAAACACGTCTTTGGCCTTGTTGAGAATGCCCTCCAACCTTTGGGTTGGTATTCCAAGGCAAATAATTTCACTTTTTTCTTTGTTTTTAACGCGAAATAACGCGAGCGCGTTTTGTAAATTTTTTTTCAAAAGTGGCCAGAAAATTGGTACCCAACTTCATGCACCCACCCAAAGGATAAAATTCTAATTCTTTTGAATTTAGATTTGTAACTCTGATATCTAGTGCTTCCACCTAGTTAGATAGTTTTTTATTGAATATTTTTTCCTTAATCAAGTTTTGAAGTTAAACCAATTACAATTCAGACATAGCACGACCGTATAACGTGTAACTTTTTTTGTATATATTGAAATTTAATTTTTCTTTTTTTGTTGGATCAAGGACTTCAATATCTAGTGCACTCATATTTTTCATTTTTTCTTGATAATCTGCTATTTTTCCACATGTACAGAATAGAGATCTTCATTTTCGATGAAAAACCTATGTTTAATAAAACTAAAAAAACAAATACATAATAAAACCAAAACACATTAAAATTATATTTGTTGGATAGCTCATTCTAAGGAATACCTGATTCTAGTTGGGTTTGTGAAGATTCCTCCATTTTCATCCTCAACCCGAGCTCTGAAGTGCCAAAATTTAGGTATCATGGGAGGGGATGAGGGAATAAGGGGGTTCGAGCAAACCCCTAGGGGCTTAAGGGTTCAAAACCCTTCAAAGGGGTTCCCAACCCCTTTGCTATGCATTTTTTGGTTTTTCGGTCAAAACTGTAAAGGGGTTTAGTCTATCCTAGTTCGAGCTTAACCTCTAATGGGTCGGCCAACATATAGGTTTGTACAAAACCCCTCAAAAATCACTTTTTTTGCTTTGGGGTCATTTTTTGTGAGTTTTTTCTTCCTCACTTGAATTGTAAAACCACTATTGTGGCTTCACCCAGCTCAAAATACACATCTTCAACAAAAGTCTTATCTATTGAAGGCATGCATGATGTACAAAACATGCACAATACACACATGACTATATCAAAGAACACTACAAATTCATGAAATATTTCCAATAGCAATAAAACATTAAATAGGCATGAGCGCAGTGAGAACATTAGTTATATATACAATATGTGTGTATATCTATGTATATATGTATGTGTATGTATATACACCCATACTTATATATAGATTTATATATACATATATATATATATATGCATCTACATACATATTTATATATGTGTGTATATATATAATATGTATATATATGTATATATATATATATATATATATATTATTGGAGTACAATACCATTGAGAGGGGGGGTGAATCAGTGGTATGGCATATTAAAATGAACTTAAATTAATCTTTTACAACTTTGAACATGTAGAATGCAAGATTTAGAACAGTTCAATTATAAAGTGTAGCATTATGCATGCAAAGCTATCTAACTTGAATGAACATAAAGAACATAAGCAGATCACAAAATTTGAAGACACCATAACACAATGTTTGTGAGTGGAAAACCCTTTACAAGGAGTAAAAACCACTCAAAAAATATTGCCTCACTAGATTAATAAAATCTCATTGATTACAGATCCTCACTAGCTAGTTTTTGTGCCTCATTGGAAAATCGTCACTAGATACACAATATGCCTCCCTGGCAAAGGAACCTCACTGGTTACAAGTATGCCTCATTCACAAATACAACCACCTCATTGGCAAAGCCTCACTGGAAAAACCACAATCTACCTAATTGGTAGCCTTCAAAATAAAGAATGACAATAAGAGGGTTACTTTGTTTCCATACAAACCATTACACTATCTCTACATCTACATATCAACAAACACCATCTCCCTAGGCAGTAGTCTCCTTAGAATGAACATGTAGATGTTACACAATGAACTTCACATAAACATTACCCATGTTAACAACTTATATTGACCTTTACAATAATCCTTAATCGCAAAAAACACACACTCAACATACCTTGACTATTAACACCCTTTCAATTCACATATAGATGACTCAATGAATAACATTGACACAACCATGTCCACTTTTCTGGACAATCATGTCATTGGACAACACATAAACTTCAATCACACTTAGGACACTATTTAATGAATTCACACAATGTCTTAAATTCCAAATGATCTTGATCATATCACACTCATTTACAAAGCAACATACTCCATGACACCATATAACATTGTTATTCAAAAAACTTCCTCACTAAACCTTTTATAGTGCTCATACCACCTTGCAAATATTCTCAATGCATTGGTGACCTTTAGTGCTAATGAATAGATCACGCTAAAATGAATACATACATGATATCATTGAATTGAATTATCTCTCACTGTGTATCTATTCCTTGCAAGAACATGGTGTTCAACGCTCTCACCAACAAAAATTGTTGTTCAAAAAAATATATATTCAATACACTCGCTAAGTTCCTCATACTACCAGGTTTTTCAAAACAGATACAAACCTACATTTAACTAAAAACTAAAAGCAATGACTTTCAACTGCCTGTCAACATAGAGCCCTCTAGAAAACAACCATTCTCATCTTTGAAAATCAACCATTTATCTTTTGTTTCTGCCACTTGATATTTTATACAATAACCTTTGATACCTTTGAAGCACTTGAAACATTAAAAGTAATATAATGAGAATAAGACATTTGCTATGCTGATAACTTTTTGGTGTAGGTCGATAGAATAGGCATATTTACTTTAGTTTGTGACTTCAATCATCTTCAAACCATAGAGTAAGAAGGAACTAACATTGGAGAACTCCAAGAATTCAAAACCCTAGATATCAACCACATGACCAATGCATCAATCTTGCACTAGAATTTCCTTTACTTCATCATCAATAAAGCATCAACCAAGTACTATCTTTTGCATCATGAATATTGCTTCAAGTCAAAACTTTCATAGTGAAACCTTTACACAAGCTTGCTTTCCTTTTTCAACCAAGTACTGAAGCAAACTTCTTCCACTTTTGACAAATGCTTATCAATGTCACTTTAGCACCACCATGTACCATTGTACACACCATGAGATGACTTATAAACCATTGTCCAAGTGCAACTTTTGACATTAATGAAAAACATCATGCCAAAGGGGTAAACCCACAAAAGTGGTTTACAATTGGAGTGAGGAAGGAAAAGTTGAAAAAATTGACCCCATGGCAAAAAAAATTGTTTTTGGGGTTCGAGCGAACTATTTGGTTAGAACAAACCAAAAGAAGGTTCGCTAGAACCTAGGTTTGAGCAAACCCATTAAATGAAATTCCCCACCATTCCCACCAAAAAAGACAAGGAAAACCCCTTTTGAAAGGGGGTTTGAATGAACCCTAGTTTGCTTGAACCCCTGGGGGTTTGCTTGAACCCCCCTAGTTCGAGCGAACCCCCATTTTCCCACCTTCCTACTCTCTGGCACAAAAAAAAATAGATTGTTTTCCCTTCGAAGCTCAGGTTGAGGATGAAAATGGAGACTTCACAAATCCAACTAGAATCAAGTAGTCCTCGGAAGGAGCTATCCAACGACTATAATTTTAATATGTTTTGGTTTTATTGTGTATTTGTTTTTTTAGTTTTATTAAACATAGGTTTTTCATCAAAAATCAAGCTCTATGTTCTGCACATGTGGAAAAATAGCAAATTATCAAAAAAAAAATTGAAAAATATGAGTGCACCAAATATTGAAGTCATTGATCCAACAAAAAAAATAAAAAAATTTGATACATATAAAAAAAGTTAGGCGTTATATGGTCCGCCTATGTTTGAATTGTAATTGGTTTGACTTTGAAACTTGATTAAGGAAAAAATATTCAATAAAACACTATCTAAACCAATTATAAGCACTAGATATCAGAGTTACAAGTCTAAATTTGAAATAATTAGAATTTTATCCTTCATAGAAAAAAAGTTATGCGTTATACTGTGAGCATCACTCCTTAAAAATGGTGTTTTCTGAAAAAAACTAGTTTTCGAAGGAGATGGAAAAATAAGTGCAATCTAATTCCAAAAATTTTGAAAAAAATATATTTAGAATCTACAAACAAAATTTAGCAAAACTCTAGTTTGTATCATCTTCAAATTCCTCACGGTTTAGCCACTATAGGTGCCCAAAAGTGAACATTTACTTAGAAAAAATTATTTTAGTGTCCAGTTTGGCCAAAATTTGTAAACCAGTATTGTGGGATTACCCAAAGTCAACATATACATATATGTAAATATATACAAGACACAATTAATGATATATAATATATTTAAATTATTATTTGTATGGTTCTAAAAATTCAATTGGTGAAGCTTAAATCCTAAATAGGAACCACCAAACCATTAGAAGCAAGCTATAAAATCCAATCCAAAACAATGAAGCACAAATTAGCATAAAAGAAATTGGATGCAAACAAACAAAACAAAGTATACCTTTATGCCTTCATTGCTCTTTTCTCCTTCACTCTCAAATCCTCTTGATATGCTGCTCTCAAATTTTGGAGTGCACAAATCCACTGACTTAAGACAATAATAATGATGAAAGTTTGAAGATAGTGGTTGTAATTGTGAAGAGATGAATGCCAAATTTATAGACGAAGTTCGCAAGATGGATGGATGAGATTGAATAGAAGATCGACATATGAGATTGAAGGAGAGAATATGCAAAGGAAAGTTGCTCATTGAAAAAATGGAAAATGTAAGAAGGATGGAAGAGAAAAGTGAATGAGAAAATAGAAATATGTAAGAGATGAGTGGAGAGAATAGTTGAAAGTGGAAGAGTTAATTGAAACACAAGCAAGTGAAAGAAAGGGTTAGTTGAAAGTGAAAAAGGAAATAAAGAAATTGAAGAGTTAACTAAAAAAGAAAATAGAGAATAAAAAAGTTAAGTAAAGAGGAAATTGTGACAAGTTTTTGAAAATAAAATAAATAATTTTTATTTTTTATGTCATGAATAATTAATTTTGTGATTTTTAGTGTTGTCTCAAATAAAAATTAAGAAAAATTTTAATCAGGTCTTTCCCTTGCAGAAATGGGATTATGATGCCCCCTTAAGAAATTTGGAAAAAAATTGAGGCAAATTTACTGATTATTTTATTTTTATGCGTCTGGATAGAAAAAATATTAGCTACAAGAAAAGGTTAGTAAGAAGGGAAGAACAATTAGTTTGATCAATATCAAATGTGAAGAAGATTAATTGATTAGGATAGAATGGATCAAAGAAATATTAGCTAGAAGAAAAGGTTAGTGAGAAGGGAGGAATAATTAGAAATGTGAACAGATGAAGAAAGAAGTGATGAACATATCGTCACAAGCCTTGACAATTGCACATTTATCATCGAGCATTTTTATTTTGCAAATAGATGACCTACACTGAGGTATTAAAAAACCATGGTGTGAAATGTTAATCACTTTGCGTAGACTAAACACATTGCAGACAACAAGTGCCATGACTCATGCTAGGAACTTAATTTCCCTAGCCATATTGTAGACAAATTTTGCACTTATCTAGACCTAAATTTCATTTAATAGATTGAACTCCTATTGACATGCATGTGTGACAGACCAAAAATTAGTTGCATTGTTAATGGTCGACAACAGAGAATTCAACATTTATGATTTATGGTGTTAAGTCTTTAACTGAACAATAGACATGAACCTATTAAAGCATTAATGATAAGTAATGACAGAGATTAACCCATAAGAGGGAAATAAAAAATATGAAATGACAATGTAAAAGATATAGGAACTTTCAAATGTGTTCTTTTCTGACAGATTTTTTGATGAGGATCAAATATGTGTCTATCAACAACCTTACAACTTGACACCACAATCCATTAGTCAATGACACCATGCATCAACAGAAACAATTGGTGCAAAGACACGACTATATCAAAGAACATTACAAACCCATGAAATATTTCCAATATATTTACAATCTGAGCAAATGAATAAACAACCCAAATAATCCTTTGCTCTAGAGGCTTAAAACTTCACACCATAAGCCATTAATGACGCCTACATTTTAGTCTAATATTTTTTTCCAATATGAATAAAACATTACCAATTGATGAAATGATTTTATACCCAGACATTCTGCACTTATTTAGACCCAAGTTTCATTTCCATTTAATAGATTGAAGTGCAGTTGGAATGCATGCATGCAAAGAAAAGATTAGTTCCATTCTTAATTGCGGCCAATAGAGAAGTCAACATTAATGAATTATGGTGTTAATTCTTTCACTCCACAAGAGAGACTAACCCATAAAAACATTGAAAAATAGGGAATAATAGACATTAACCCATAAAATGCAGAGAAGAAAAAGCACTAGACATTAACACATAAAATGCAGAGATGTAAAAAACTATAAAATGACACTGCAAAAGATATAGGAACTTACAAATGCCTCATTTTTCGCTTGCAGTACAATAGACATAAATCCTCTCAACAAACACAAATTTCAACCTCATCAAAAAAATTGAGAAAATGAATAAACAACACAAATAATCCTTTGCTCGATAGACTTAAACTTCACACCATAAGCCATTAATGACAGCTGCATTTCAGTCTATTCACAATAAATGAAAATATGCAAATAGTAAATGCACAATGTCCTCATTAAAATGCCACGTGTCAACAAAAACAATGAGTGCAAAGACATGGCTATATCAAAGAACATTAGAAATTCATGAAATATTTTCAATGGCAACAAAACATCATGAATACGTTAAATTAATTAGAATAATTAAATTATTAAAAAAACACAAAACCCCAAGGAAAATGGCAACAACCAATTAGAAAATTGCAAAAAAGGCCAAAATTTCCTTTCAATAAAATAATCCTGAAAACATTAACATCACAAAAAAAACATTACCTGCATGATTCCCAAGGAATGTTGCACTTATTTAGACCTAATTTTCATTTCCATTTAATATATTGAAGTGCAACTGGCATGCATGCATGCAGAGAAAAGATTAGTTCCAATCTTAATCGTGGCCAGGAGAGAAGTCGACATTAATGAATTATGGTGCTAAGTCTTTAACTCCACAAGAGAGACCAACCCATAAAAGCACTGAAAGATAAGGAAGAATAGACATTAACCCACAAAATGTAGGGAATAACAAACACTAGAAGAGATGTAAAAAACTATAAAATGACACTGTAAAAGATATAGGAACTTGCAAACGCCTCAATTTTTGTTTCCAATACAATAGACATAAACCCTCTCAATAGACATAGATTTCACCCCCATCAAACAATGAAACAAATGAACGATGTTTGCACTTCAGTTACACCGAGACATTTTTCACTTATTTAGACCTAATTTTCATTTTCATTTAATAGATTCAAATGTAGTTGCCATGCATGCGTGCAGAAAAAAGATTGGTTCCATTCTCAATGGTGGCTAGCAAAGAAGTTGACATTAATGAATTATGGTCTTAATTATTTAACTCAACAACAGAGACTAACCCATAAAAACACTCAAACATAGGGAAGAGTAGGCATTAACCCATAAATGCAGAGAACAACAAATAATAGACATTAACCCATAAAATGCAGAGATGTAAAAAACCATAAAATGGAATTGTAAGAGATATAGGAACTTACAAATGCCTCATTCATCAAACAATATGAGAAAATGACCAGACAATGCAAAAATGATAGCGTAGAAGATATAGCAACTTACAAATTCCTCCTTTGTCGCTTCCAACACCATAGATGTAAACCCTCTCATTAGACACAAATTTCAGCCTCATCAAACAATCTGAGCTAATGAATAAACAACACAAATAATCCTTTGCTTGATAGACTTAAAACTTCACACCATAAGCTATTAATGACATTTGCACTTTAGTCTATTCACAATAAAAGAAAATGTGCAAATAGTAAATGCACAATGCCCTTGTTAAAACGCCACGCGTCAATAGAAACACTGGGCGCAAAGACACGACTATATCAAAGAACATTACAAAGTCATGAAATATTTCCAATAGCAACAAAACATTAGAATTCATTAAATTAATTAAAATAATTAAATTTAAATTAAAAAAATAGAAAACCCCCATGAAAATCATGACAACCAATGACAAAATTGCAAAGAAAAGGCCAAAATTTCCTTTTAATAAAATAATATTGGAAAAATCAGCATGGACACTTCCTGAGGAAAAGGAATTCAAAATGTGTCGATAGTAAATACACAGTGTCCTCACTCAAACACCACACATCAATAGAAACACTCGGTCCAAAGACACAACTATATCAAAGAACATTACAAACTCATGAAATATTTTTGATAGCAACAAAACATTAGGAATTCGTTAAACTAATTCAAAAAATTAAGTTGATTAAAAAAAAACACAAAACCAGGAGGAAAATCATGATAACCAATGACAAAATTGCAAAGAAAATCCAAAAATATGGTTGGTGTGTGTCCCTCTCCGGTCCGCCCGAAATTTAATTACCTATGGGCTCACTAATCTTAATAAATTTGGCAAATTAAAAGCATATCAAGCATTTAAAGGCCGAATGTAACATGAATCATTACTTTTCTTAATTAAATATTTATTATTATTAAAAAAGCTAGCATATCTTAATATTCCTTAGTTGGCCTTTCCCTGAACCGTTACCTAAATTCAGGATTTACTATAAAGAAAATATTCCTTAAATAGCTTTGACTATGGTGTAATGATAAGTGATCACCTTTTATCCATTTTCTTCTTATATTTTAAAAGGAGACTTCAATGTGAAGACAAGAATCACTTAAAAAATTATGTTTATTTAGATTAATTTAAGTTAATTCAATATATGTAACAATAAAAGTACAATTTTGGAATTGATTGATAATTGTAAGTATTATTTTTAGATATTAAAATGTTAAGAGATGATATGAAGAATTATGTTAATGAAGTGTAAAATTCATTTGTTAATATCTAAAAATAATTGTTTCAATGTGTCTAATGTCTCAAAGCTACAGTAGGTCCAAAATCTTTTGTAAGTTGATCTAGAGTGGTTTGAGATTGATCTTGTAAAGGGAGAAACGACCCTTGAGGCATAGTCCTGATTTGGAAAAATATAAACTTCTATTGCCTGGTCCTCTATGATCTCTATTGCCTATTTTTTAATTGTTCAAGCAATGGGTTAGGGCCCTCTCCCTTTGTATTTATCTATCAAAAGAAAAATAAATACAACTAGAATCATTTCATATTGTGGAAAGGAGAAAGAGTTCTTGATGAGACTAATTAATAGCTAGTTTTCTCTTTCTTAGTTCATAGTTTTCAGACATTTGAAGTTGTTTATTTCATATGCATTCATTGAATTTATATGTCTTTTTATATCCTTCATGCAACCTAAACCAGATTTTGATGTACAAAAATATGATTATAATATGTTAGTATTTGTATGGATAAATGTGTGATTGTGTATGAGATTTGATATGAACCTACGTTTGATTCATGGTTATTAATGATGCATATATGTTAGATGGAAATAATTATTTACAGTTAGTAACCCATAGCAACTAGAGCACTCAGCCTACAGTGAAAGGATCATGAGCAACAACGAACAGTTCAGATTGATGAACATGCAATAGTTTCAAAATGAATGAAGGTGATCATTGACAAGGTCAGATTGTGAGTCACCAAGGCAATGAATAAACATGATAGAGGAAGAAGGGATCAATATATAGTTATGCTCGTGTGACAGTTTGACTATGTCTCTATCAAAATCATTTGAGCAAGATTCCTACTTCACCTTCCTTTTTGATGTTCTTTTAATTATAGTTTAGTTACAAAAGACTCGTTCATCTCCTATTCTTGAGGAGAGTGGACACTAGCATTTAGTTTTATGTTTTAAATTTAGTTTTCAGTCCTTATGCAAATAAATCTCCTCCCATGCCTATATCTGGGGATTGATGGTCGAGGAGTAAATCTAGTTAGAATTATAGTTGAAGTTACATAGTTTTAGTTTTTGTGCTTTAGCAAGACAATTGTTAGTTTACTATTGTAATGAATATTGATTTCTGAATGATAAATCTATTGGAGATTCTTGTCATATTGTGTGCATTCAGTTTTAATTGCAATAAAGATGTTTTTAGTCTACTATTATGGTTAGTTGATCCAGTAGCTCATATTTGGTTTATTCTATGGGAACAATAGCTTGAGCAAGGGCCACTCAAGGTACTATCCATCCACTTAAATTTTCATTGTTACAATAGATGTTTCATGTTGTATTCATTTAAAATAAATTCATGGTTGTATGTGTTTTGTAACATTAATTTGACTCAAGCTCTGGAGTAGTTAATTAGTTGAGTTGTGAAGATTTAATAGTTAGTGGTGTAGTTCATTACAAAGTTTGAGCTCTAGTAGTTAACTAGTGACAACACTAAGCTTAGAGTAATTGTAGCATAGGTGACAAATTAAGTTATTTACCCTAAGTTTATGCTTTGCTTTTCTTTTCAACATTTCATGTTTTATGCACATGTGTAAACCACCTATATCCAACAATATAGGTCATGTAGAGTCCCTAGGTGCACATACAGTGCCAACACCATCACAAGTTTACGAAGACCTAGTTGATAATTAAATGAAGTCTTTGTGAGAGTTTAGTGAACTGTTCAGTTAGGAATCTTCCTTCTAAATTGAGTGTCTATCCATGAAACACCAAGTTGACTAAACATTAGAAAGGCCTTACAGTTCTTACAAGGATACATAAATATAATGATTACAAACATGAAGTATTATTTATTGTCGACTAAGCTTAATCCCCTATACCATATTCTATTGGGCCTATTGTATACAAGTCAAACAAAAGATACAAATGATAGATGTAGAGTCTAAACTAATGTGTTGTAAACTTAGTAGAACCTACATAATTCAAAGGTTTATCTGACTGAACACTCCACTCAACATTGCAAAGACTACATTAAAATGTCAACCCAAGGTTTGTAAACTTGTGATGGTGCATCATTGTATATGACTTCAGAGACTCAAAACTACCTAAGCTATCTTATTCAAGTTATTCTACTTGCTATAAATTCACATATTTTCAAAATATAAGTAAAAGACATAAACTAGAACTAATGGCTATGAGTACCTATAGCTTAGACTATAACTAGACTATTACTAATAAAACATTACAGTATCAACTCAAAACTGATAATAACTAGTGACTCAACTAATTTAACCTCTAGAGTAATACTGGTTAACCATTATGTGCATGTTCATGAACATTTATTATCAATAAGCAAAGTATGAGGTCCTAATTTAACTTGCAAATAGTTCATGAAGTAGTGATAAACTAGAAACAATTATTAAACAGAAATAAACAACTTGAAAATGAAGTGAAAAATAGCTACCTTGAGTGGCCTACATAAAACCAAATCTAATTAACAGATTCTATTCATCTAGTGAAATTGACTTCATTCATTGTATATCATGAAAGATTTACATAAGATCTTCTCACATATTGTATTCAATCATTTTGAATATTCATCATGTTTTTAAACTGAAAATAACTAATAATAAAGAACTAAAAAACCAACTAAATTATCTACGGATTCAACCATCAGCTATATACAAGCTTGAGGGAATCTTATTCAAAGCAATAACTATCCACAATCATTAACTTCCACTCCTAAATATCAGAGGGTATTGTTAAGACTGGATTGTTCAAACCATAACTAAAAAGAAAGAAGTATCCTAATAGGACTAAAACTCTGTAAAATAGAATTGCATGTAAACACACAAACATTTTTCAAAATCCTATCAATAAAGGAGTCCTACTTCAATACTTATTAACTTGTCATAATGATGCAAGTTCAACCTCCATCAGGTGCCTTTAATCAACAATCATCACATTCAATTTAATCTGGAACTCCCATGTTTTGTTGTCCCAGTCTTCCATTTGTTGTGGGTTACAACATTCAATTGCTACATGCTACAATTACTCCTTTGATGCAAAAAGGTTAATTCAAAAAGCATGTACACAAGACTAACTATCATAATTAAGACATAGAATTCCATCCATATTTCATGCATATCTACATATAAACCATACAATAGTATTATGTCATAATCATTTTTCCATCATTATATTTTAGGTCCAATTCTACATAATAAGTATGAAAAGGTAGTATAATGTAGGAGTACTGTCTGGAAAATATATCTAAAAGTGTTTGAAAGTATGTATAAAAGAAACAGAAAATGAGCTAATAACTAGACCCATCACTCCCCCCAACTAGCCTTTTGCTTATCCCCAAGCAAAACACTAGAAATACTGATTGTACTACAAGGTAATCTTCCTTAGGTCCATAATTGCATCAACCCCTTGGGTCTATTTCAAATAGAAACCTTGATATGCTACAAGTTTCCTCATTCTGATATTTCAAGCCTTCTCACACTCCTCACCTTTCTCCCCTATCCAATATGGAACTGGATAGAGGAGGATTGGTGGATGGAAGGTGAGTGGTACCTAGTAAATCCCTTTGTTCACACTAATATACCTATGTACCCTTTGAAGAATGGCAGTGAAATTATACATATAATGTGATTCCTTTCTTTGTAATTCAGGTGTCAAACTATTCCATATATTTTGTACATATTTGTAACACTGTTGTCCTAAACCCACACCCAACATCTGTATTCTTTCATAATCTGCTTTTCCGAGTTTCATGATTTTCTTGCCCACACCCTTATGATCAATGAGTTTCAGCCACTCATCAATAACGGCATCAGGGTTTTTAGCTTCTTTTCTTATGGGGAGACCAATTCATTTATCTTTCTCCTCATACTCTTCCATTATTTCACCCCTCAGTTGTTCATTTCTATAATAGGATGCAAGTGCCCTTATTTGAAGATCCCCTACAAAAATCAAAGGGTTCCACTCTGTTTCATCTAGCACTATATAATTTTGTAAATAAAAATCACACAACTAATCTTGTTCTTCAGGTGTAGAAGCAACAAAAGTTTTAAGAAACTCAAAATTTCTACCCATACCAACAAATTGTTTACTAATTAACCTGCTAAACTGAAAACATAGAAATCTTTCATGTAGAAACAATGCATATGTCCTTGGTTGAGGTCTACATTTGATTATCTGTGTAGCTTTGTCTACTATTTCCTCCAACCTAACTTCTAATCTGCTTAGTTCTATCTCTTTCTTTTCAAGTTCCTTTGCATGCTCTTCAATCAAAACTTATTTTTCCTTCTTCCATTTTTCCTTTTCCTGTGAAAACTCATCAATCACTCTCCAAAGTTGATTTCCAAGTGACAAGGTGGTATGGTAAGTTGGATTTTTTATGGAAGGAGGTTTCTAATTTGGTATAACTAGCTCTCCATCCCTAGTTTTAGTTATGACCAACTATGCCAATAAATCAAGCTTAGTATTGTGGCCATACATTTGCAATTTCTCCTCCATTCCCTATATTTTTTCTTCTCTTCTTGTCCTTTTGTTCATAGCTTTGTACTAACTACTCCAAGTGTTTGATCCTGTCTAAAGCCTATTGGAGCTCTTTCCTTACATATCTTTCTTCTATGCACATCTCCTCAGTATCCATAAATTGTTCATTACCTCCCTCTTCATAGTCTCCGTGAATGGGACTATCTAGGGTTTTT
>VDFB02086081.1:75817495-75857878 GCA_007258455.2 Sequoia sempervirens | reverse complement strand
ACTACTTCAATTCCTAGAACTAAATCTCACTAACAAGTCCAAGATTGTCTTCATGCAAGTGAAATCAACTCATTAACAAACTATGGAGGGTTGAAGGCCAAATCAACAAGAGTGAGTTATATCTCCTACACTTTGAGCTCAACTTAGAATCGAGAGGGTATTCCTAGGGGTATACCTTAATAGTTATTGAAATCACATATAATGAACATCAATGAATTAATAATAGCCAAACCCAATCTACCAACTTGGCCCCAATGACTGTCACTAAACCAAATACAACTAGTTATCCCAAGACCCTTATATAACTAATATAACTGCACAAGAATAACCCACATAATATAGATTCATTTGACAAATCTCTTCATGATAAATCCTTGGTTATGATACAAGGTTATGGATGCACAATACCACTCCTACTCCTATACAACTGATTTATGTTTTGTTTTCTTTAAATGATTTGAGATTAGTTGGGTGGACTAAAGCTCGATGCCTTATCCATTGGGCTACAAAGTCACAAGTAATAGGAAAGAAAAAAATGAAAGGAAATATAAAAGAGTCGATCTGGGCACATATTCCATCAAATTATAAGAATTGCACAAAGATCATACTTAGTAATCCAAATTAAACTGCATGAATCTACATGTAATACACAAATTATTATTACAATTCCTACAATACTTTAGAATTCTATCACATTATCAACTGTTCATTACATTCATGTCAATGAGTGTGACAAGAGAAAACCTTTACAATAGTGAAGATTTCCATAGAGAAATACAAACAACATGGAGACATCCTTTGCACAATACTAATACACTTTATCCTTTGCATGTCTCATGAATTAATCGCCTTTCTATAATTGTACATGACATGATTGAAACCGTAGACAAATCCCTATACCTATGTAGTCTCCAATTGCCACCAAAAGAACCAATCCCTTTAAAAATGATCCAAATCGTGCCTTAATATAACTAGGGAGTCAAACCCTAACGACAAGCTCCTATAATGCCTAGATGACAAGTGCCTACTACAAATTTGATCTAACCACTAGGAGGCATCAAAATCTATTCTTCTGACTCTTGCAATATGTGAGCGTTAATGATCCTTGGGATTGAGTGTAAGAAACATGAAAAAATACCAAGGAATCTTTGAAATTGCATCCTAGAGGTGGCCCTCTGACAAAAGAATGTTTGCAAACAATTAATAAGGCATGGGCATCACAAGCCACCCTAAAATTGTGCCAAAAATAATAGTCTATTTATGGAAGGTTGCATTGTGAGGATGGGTAGGTTGTAGGAGTCGCTTGGTGTTAATGTAGTAGAGGGAATAGTCATAGAAAGTGACTTGAAAATGTGAAAGGGCGGCTCATAAGAACTAATTGGAGGTTCCACTAGTTCCAAGAACCATTAAAATTGTTGACTCTTTCTTTACTTATATTTGTGCCTTACCTATCTCCTTGAATGACCTCACACCTTGAATTTTCTCTTTATCTTCATCAAAGGCTGGGTAGGAATTGAGAACTCGTTAGAGATTCCCATGGTTTTGGGAACCATGGAAAACTCCATCACCTCACTACCTTTATATTCATTCTTAGGGCCTTTTCCTATCTTTCCTGCTTAGGTTCTTGTGTTTCCCCATTTATTCCTTGGTCCTTGCTTTCTTCTTGTTCTTACCTTAGTCAAGGGTTAGAGGTCCATCAAGAATCGAGAACCATCAAAGGTTCTTGTCGTTCTTGGAACCAATGAAATCTCTGACACTTCTTCTTGACTTAACCATTTTGCTCAAAATTTTACCATATAGAAAGTGGAGATACCAATTTGGGCATTCAACAAGGTGGGAGAACCTTAGATAACCCCACACATAGTTAATTTTTGAATTTTTGGAGTTTGACTAACTAAGGACATGGGAGGGGAACACACAACCAAGAGATAATTTTGACATGATGACCCTTGTGGGATTTCTTAGATTTGCTATTAACAAAATGATCATACTTCATAGGCATACACAAAGGTGTTAGGAATCAGGTGTTTTACACCTAGCATAATGTTATAATGTAGTATTTTATTTATTATGTGGTGCACCTATTGGATCTAGGGATACGTGAATCACATGGGTCTGGAATTCTTGGGGCCACTTTATGTGTTTTATGTAACATTGATCTAAATATTTAATGTGAGGTTGCACATTGGAATAATATTTAGCATTGGGAAAACTTACTACCAATATTAAATGAGGGGTTAATGGTTTTGTACTTGATCATGGTATTAGTCACATGGTTTTATATAATACCACTTAGTGGTTTTGTGCAAGCGTGTTTCTATAAAAGCAAACACATGAGTAGTTTTCTAAGGTTGGCTAGTTGGTAGGTCATCTCTTGTTAGCATTTGAGAGGGTTGAAACATGACACATGATGTGTGGTTACATGCTTGTTCACATGGAGTGCTTGTAGAGGGCTTGACATTTCAAAAGTGTTCATGGAGGACTCTGAAGATGTATTGTAATGTTTATTGTTGAATAATACATGAGTGATGGATGCTTTTGGAGGCCCAGTTTTTTCCTCTTGAGGGTTTTTCCAGGGTATATCTTGTGTCATCTTTGATGGTATGTTGTCTATTATTTTGTATATGGGTTCTAAATACTTGTTTGCATAGATTTCTCTATTTGGATAACATAAAAATTATCTTGGGTGGATGCATATTTCCTTTCATTTGGTATCAGAGCCATAGTTGTGGTTTGTATAACCCTTGTTGGAGTAGATCCGGTATATAGTTGAATCTAGGGTTTGCATGGAAAGAATGACTTAGACATTGCAAGATATGAGGGTTTTGTTCAGGTACTTTTTACAAATTTGGGATTGTGGGGTTGCAGATTTATGGTTATTTTTTGCAAATCTAGGATTATGAATCTTTGTTTGAAAAAGGTTTTTTTTCTTATTAGCCGATAGGCTATTACGTGGGGAGATTCCACCGAGATCTCCTCCAGTTTGACGCCGAAAACTCATCGAAGAATTTCTGGCGAGTATGGAGCTCATACTCGCAGGCTCTTTCCCATCACAAGTCCTCTCTAATTTCTGGCGAGTATGGAGCTCACTGGCGCAATCTCCGAAGAATTTCAACTATTGAGCTTTTCAACCACAAAAGACTGGAAGCTCTGCAACATCTCAGAAGAGATCAGGTATTTCATACAATTCGACTCATTTATGAGGACAAAGGAAAGGTTGTAGATATCGGGCGGACGGTGTTCTACACGTCTCTGAATTTGTTAGGAAACATGATCTTCAACACAAGCATCTTCGATCCGCACAATCTGGCTTCTGGGGGGTTCAAAGATTATGTCTGGGAAATGATGAGACTCTTTGGAACGCCCAATATGGTGGAATTTTTTCCATTTCTCTAGTTCCTTGACTTGCAGGGCGTGTGCCGTCAGATGGCCAAGCATTTCAAGGGTGTGTATGACTTTGTGGATTTCTTCATACAGAAGAGACTCGCTTTAGCGAGTGAAAGCTTTGACCGGAAAGACTCGAAGAAGGATTTTTTAGATGTCCTATTGGATTTGAGAAGTGAAGATTTCACTCTCGTTGATGTTTGAGCCTTGATAGCTGTAAGTATTGAAATGACCAAATTGTCATACATTTTTTATTTATTAGGTTGATGCCCAATTGTGGTATGTTTTTCAGGAATTTTTTATTGTCGGTACTGAAACAAATACAACAACAATAGAATGGGCCATGGTGGAATTCCTTTGCAATCCATAGATATTAAACTGATCTCGACAAGAATTAGATGAATTTGTCGGTTGCAACAGAGAAGTGGAAGAACCTGATGTAGATCATTTGCCTTATCTCCATGCAGCCATGAAAGAGATATTTCGATTGCACCCGACAGTACCTCTGCTCCTCCCCCACAAAGCTGAGAGTTCATGTGCGATTGGGGGATTTCAGATACCCAAAAACAACGACATGTGGGCAATTGGGAGGGACCCTTCAATTTGGAAGAGGCCTTTAGAATTTCTGCCTGAGATATTTTTGGAGGGCGAAAATAGCAAGATAGATTACAGGGGACAAAGCTTTGAGCTAATTCCATTCGGAGCGGGGAGAAGAATTTGTGCAGGGCTTCCATTAGCAAGTTGTATGGTTAATTTGGTTTTGGCTTCATTACTTCATTCATTTGAGTGGATACTTCCTTGACGGAATGAGTTGCGAGCAAATGGACATGGCAAACGAGTTTGGGATTACTTTAAAGAAGGCGGTTGAGTTAAAGGCAATCCCCATGGCACGTCTGCCACATCATTTATACTAGCAGTCAAGGTCAAGTATTTTATGGTTGATGTTAAGAGTGATATAATGTTCCATATAATTGAAAAATCAATATTTATTTGCATTTACACGATAAGTGAGATTTTGGAGGCTTTCACAAATATTTTTGGAAGCTTTTACTATTAAATGTCAGAAAGTCATAAATACATCTTAAAATCAAATTATTATAACATAACTTCTAATATTTAAGTTACTTTTACCCTATTTTGAGTAATTAACAATAGAAATTATTTTTATTAGCCGATAGGCGGGGGAACCCCACCAGGGTCTCCTCCAGTCTGACGCCGGAAAAATCTCCTCTAGTCTGACACCGAAAAACAATAGTCACACACATTTTTCTATGCCTATTAGTGTATGCATTACACCTGATTGGGGTGCAAGTGCTAGTTAAGTTTCATTATGAAGGTTTTATAGGGGAAATTCTTTAGGTGACCCTTGAGAAAAAATAGATCTCACCACTAGATAAAAAAAAGGCTCGAGACATGAAGATTGACATAAAATGTAGCCTATTTTGACCACTATGAAAAAATGGAAAAAAATTTCCCCTCCTTGCCCATGTCATAGGCCGTACAGACGTTTACTTTTGTAGAAAGATTTTTTTTTTAAATCCTAATGAGCCATTTTGCTCCGAAACTATTTAAGTCAGGTTAAAGTATAATTTTTGGGAGGTTCATGGAACCCTATGGATTAATCCATATTTGTTAGTTCATGCGTTGCCGGTGTGGTTAATGAGCAGGCGAATACGTCGGAAGATAAGCCACCCTCCTGAGGGTTAATAAAATTTAATTTAAAAACCACCATTAAAAATAAATTTTTCTTATAAAGTTTTTTTAAATTCCCTTGTATAAATTTTTTAAATTGCAAATTTAATCCGATTTAAATGTTATAGTGGGTCCACCATCCCTATGGACGGTGCTGCCACCACCGGTGGGATGCCCAAAGTGGCCACCACATTGCTTTTATAGCCAAATTGTGCAACTTATTTCCAAGTGGCATATATTTTGTCCAGGGTGTCGGTTTTGCGACTTCTTATACTTGTTGGAAAGGTGGTTTTGTGCACTATGTTGTTGTATCAATGGTTTTTCTAGATTTTTTTGTTTTGATAGTGATGTTGTTGCTGTAAGTTGGATGCCCCTTTTGAGCTTGGAGAGGTCATAACTTGTGCATACAAAGTCAGATTTTGGACTTCTTCTAATCAACAAAAAACTTATTCTGAGTACTACACAACAAATCAGGTTTGGAGATGTTTTGGCATAGCTTATTTTTTATTATTTCCGTATGAGTTGTTTATGGGTTCTTTTGACTATGGTGATTTTGTGAGCTTATGACTATTTAGATCTTGGTGATTTGATGTTGGAGTCATTGTATTCTCATATGTACATATCTGATTACTCTCATTTGACATGGTTATTAATATATTATTAGATTTGTATGTTGCATTGTTGTATTTACAAGTTGCGCAGTGTCGTAGGAGGTCTATACTTACATATTGCATTTATGGCTTGGATATGGGTTGTCTATTCCCATAGATGCTTTAGTGTTGTTATAGATTTAGTTTTGTGGCTTGGTTTAGTCACTTTTTTTTTGGTTTGGTTATGTCGAGGAGGAGAGATAGTATTACTAGGTACAATCATGATGTGAGACCTATGTAGTTGACTATATGATGTAGACATGTGTGACACAATTGGATTGTGTTGTTGGTACATTTGGTGGTGAACATGGTGTCATGGATGTTCCTTGTGTTTTAGGGACTTTGACATGACATGATTGTTTATGTAGGTTCTTTGTTGGTGGTGTTGGATTGATTCTTGTTTGGTTTGTGGTGGTGTATCTTCTTAGCTTGATGATCATGGTTTTGGTTGATCTTCATTGAGGAGATTGTTATCACAATGTCATGGGTAGCTTGGTAACATGATTTAGTAGGATCTTGTGACAGTGATGGTTTGGCAATGTTGTATCTTCTTGGTTTGGAGATAATGGTTTGTACTCTTCCCTTTGGGATCTCGGTGTTGAGTTCTTTCTTGCGTTGGGGCCATGAAGGATCTTCATTTAGAGGATGGTTGTCATGTTTCCATGGAGAGATCAGTATCATGGCTCAATGAG
This sequence comes from Sequoia sempervirens, assembly GCA_007258455.2. NCBI lineage: Eukaryota > Viridiplantae > Streptophyta > Pinopsida > Cupressales > Cupressaceae > Sequoia > Sequoia sempervirens. The sequence continues at coordinate 75,851,460 of VDFB02086081.1, read as the reverse complement.
AGCTTGTGGTGATGATGTGGATTCACCATTTGATGGTGGATGATCTTCTGCAGTGTTTTTTTGGTGTCATGGATGGACTCTTGGATTTTGTTTATTCTATGCAGTGAGGGTTCTTTGATATCTTTGGTTTCATTTGTAGGAGATGGTTATCTTCATGTGATTTGGAGATGTTGACATCTTGGTTTTCCATGGAGGAATTATTTAGTCTTTGGTTGAGGTTTCATGATTTTTCATTTGACATGTGATCCTTATTTTGATAGGATGGTTTTGTTATTATGCCATGATGTACTCTTGATTCCATATTAGAGTGTTGGCATGATACAGGTACATGATATGTTCATTGGAGCATATGATCTTTTGAGGATATGTGAGATCATGATGTTATGGTGTGTTTCTAATTCTGTAGTTGGGATTTGATATTGATCTTGGTTGGTTCTCTTGGTATTGAGTATATTGATCATTTTCCTAGGAGCTTCATGATGATGCTATATTGCATTTGGAGTTTGGCATGGTTTGATTGGTTATAGGTACTTATGGATACTTGGAGACATAAGTGAGGCTAGGAGATCTCTTGGGATTAAAGACATGTGTTGAGATGGTTATTCATTGATGGGGTTTAAGCTGGAAGTCTGAGGATCATACACCTTGGTTGGACATGAGTTCAACATGGACCTACAAGGAGATTGTTCTTAGATAAGTCATGATGACTTGGATGTCTTGGAGGAGCATTCTCATTCCCCACTCTTGGTATACTTAGTGGTTAATCATCTGAGAGGTATTTCCCATTACTAATTTTAGATGCATTATATTTTATGCTTTATCTTCTCATGTATATGGATCTTGAGCTATGGTTTGTTAGTGTAATGGAGTGAATTTTCACCCCTCGCAAATTCCCTGTTTGCATCCCCTACCTTAGAAAAATTAAATCCGATAATGCTTTTCCACTTCATCCATTCACATTCCACCCACTTGGCGACTGTTTGTAGTGTCAGTGGGGGAATTTTTGTAGGGGACGCTAGCACAACGCGTGGACGTTTGCACAGAGCACTACCATCCTAATAAGATTCTCGCCTCTGGAATATACAGGGTGTTACAACTTGCCATTATCGATGCAATGTTATGTTTCTGCACCTCTTGACTGACCTCAAATGGCTTCCTTCCCTCCCTTTCGCCTTCAAATGTCTATCTTTCACATTCACTTCAATGTCTACACACTTCTTCCCACTTCTACATGTTTTCTTTATCACACTCTCTGCTACACACTCTATTTTTTCACAACATCCCCCATTGTTGAAGCTCGAAGGTGTTACTCTACTAGATTTCACTCTCATTGTTGCGGGAAACAATTGCACTTACAAGCTTGTGAGCTCACATCTCCCTTCACATGCTTGATGGCACCTTGTTTGGGAGGTGATATCCATTTCATTTTAGCATTGCCATTTGGTTTATGTAGCATATAGTTCTTAGCATTGCATGGCATTGATCTCTTTCCATATTTCTTTATCATATTTTCTATCTCATGGCCATTCTAGCTATCCATGGAGGTGGGAACACCGAAATGGGGGTTTGACTGTGGTGAGCCCCGAAATAGCCACAACATTTTCCCCCATTTTTCTATGTGTCAGTTTCATGTTCGTGTGGAGCTTGCGGGAGGCTAGACCAATCATGAACTTTCTATTTTCTACCACCTTTCACTCTTGTGAACTTCTCTTTTTAAGCTAAAGTATTTTTCTTTCCTATTACTTTAGCTCCTTCATGTTTTTTGTCATCGCATAAAACTCTGTTTATCAAATTGTAGTTCCCTGTTAAGTCTTAATTGTATTTTGTACTCTCTATCCATACAAATGCTAGTGCTGACCAAGATCCCAGCGCATCGCACTATTATCTATCTTCTACGCTAGGGTCCTTTGGCAGAGAGCTGTCGGGGTCTCAGTTTTGGCTCAGGAATTCACTCACCTAATTCCCTAAACCTCTCGAGTTTGTAGAAGGATAATGAAAATATCAGTTTTCCTTCCTTTTCATCCTCCTAAAACACTAAAATTTCCTTAAACAATCCTTAGCGTGAGGTTGATCAGGGCAACTGATCATTCTAGACCCTCCATGACCTGCGGTCCTGAGCGTTTGGTCCCCCTCATGTACATTTTGGTGAAGCCGATGTGAACTGTTTTGGTTCCGTTTGGTGGTGCTGAAAGACTCTTCCCTCGTATTCTAGGAGTTTTGTGGGTGTATGTGTTATAGAGCACCTAGCCTTGCAACCCAACCTATGACCCCTAGTGGTGTAGCTGGAAGAATTCCTAAGCGTTATGTCAGAGAAAAACCTTGAATAGGTCACTATCTAATTGCTGAACTCTTGGGAGTTCCTTTGAGAGTTTTTTCTAGCATACGTAAAGATGGATTCCTTCCTACATCTACCCATCCCATCTATGCAACCTGTGAGCGGATCTCTCGCTATAACATTCACCTCATAGGATTTGCCAATGAATGCTAATAGAGAACCATCTCCCTTGTACATCCCCACATGTATCAATGGGAACACTGTAACTAGTGTTCTTGTTGACCCTACATGTCGGGTGAATGTCATCATAAAGGAGATCATGTTGATAATTTTTTTACATAAGGATGTATATGATGAGTCTAGAAGCACTATACATACACACGATGGGCTTTCTGTCTCTCCCACCAGTTTTATCACCTTGTTAGTCCTGGTTGGGCCCAGGACTGTGAATGCACTATTTGATATTATCTCAGGATCCAAATTATTTAGAGTGAAACTAGGCATTCTCTGGATAGTTTCCATGAATGCAGTCCCCTTGGTGGTCCACAAGTGCTTCATGATGGTTTTGTGCATGTATTTCACGACACTGGTTACAAACCGATGATTACACATGGGGGCTACTCACTTGATCACTTTTGTCTTTCCCCTATTGATCTACTTCCTCCTAGGATGGACCTATTGTACCAAACTTATGTGAAGTACAAGAATGGGGGAATAACACCAAAAGTGACCTACCCTCCTCCCTATGCTATTTCACATAGAGCTTCCATGATGGTGCAACATGAGGCTGCCTCTACCACTTGAAAAAAGGAGGAGAAGTCTGCTCAACCTTATTCTTCCTCCTCTGCTATTCCACCTACCTCTTCCTCCCGTCCAACTATGACACCTTCAACTTTTTCCCCTATGCATATTTTGGGGAGTCTGATGGTTCCCACTTGGCGGAAGGCCAAGTGTTAAGTGTTTGAACTTCATGTCTTACCTATAGTACTGTATAGGAGCAAATTTTCACCCCTCTTGCAAATTCCTCCTTTACAACCTCTATTTTAGAAAAATCAAACCCGACTAAGAAATTCCACATCACCTATCTGCAATGCATCCACTTGGTGCATGCATCTTGTGTCGGTGGGGGAATTTTTGTCAGGGATGTGCAGGCAATGCGCAAACGTCTATGTGGCACGTTACCATCCCTGATAGATTCCTACCTCTGGAATCTGCAGAGACATTATGTTCTCCATTAGCGACAAAGCGTAACACCTCTATGCCTTCCAGTTGACCCAAGAATGACTCTTTCCCTCCTAAAAATTCTTCAAATGCATATATTTCTCCTTCACTCCATCTACTTCATAATTTTAAACACTAGTTGGATATCTTTAGCAATTCTCAAGCTTCCTACATGCTTGTTTGATCTTTCTCTTGAGCTCCTATGCATCTTCTCCATATCTTGTTGCACTTTTTCCACCATTGGAATTGAAACTTGGTGTCCTGAGGGACCACTTCTTCATTATTGTGGCAATGTAGACCTTACCAAGCTTGCATCCTCCTCTACGTGCTTGAGGGAACTTTGATTTAGAAGGTGATATTGTTTCTTGATTTGCATAGCATAGTGTTATTGATATTATTTAGTTTTATTTCCATTAACTTCTTTATCACATTTCCTATCAATCTATTTGGCTATTCGTGGAGGTGGAAACACCAAAGTGGGGGTTTGACTGAGGCAAACCCCTATATAGCCCCAAAAAATTTCCTCTCTTGGCTACGTGTAGGTGCGTGTTTGTGCGGAGATTGCTGGAAAACTAGACTCTTCGTGAGTTATTCATCACCTTTTCTTTCGTCATCTCTTTCATCATCTTTCTAGTTATTTTGTTCATTTTTCCATTTATCATTCTGTTTAGTACTTTAAACTCTACTTGCTTGATAGTTAGTTGGTTTTTGCACTTTGCACTGTAATTTTGTACTTCTAGCCATATGGATGCTAGTGCCCTAGAGAGACACCAACACATTGTTTCATCATCCCTAACCTGAACTATTGTCCTCGGGTAGAGAGCTGCTTGAGGTATAGTTCGAGTTTCAAAAACCTGCACGTTTAGCCCCATCAAATCTCCCAGGTTAGTAGAGTGACAAAAGCACTTGAGAGTGCTCTTCATTCTCTATCTTTGACCTAAAACACTTTCCTAGCTTGAGGTAGATTGGGGTAGCCCTCCGATTTCAACTCTTTGTGACTTAGAGCCTTGGTGTGGTTGGTCCCCCTCTTCTACATTTTTGTGAACCCGATGTGAACAACGTATATCCATTCCTTGGTGTCTAAGACTTCTCCCCTTGCACCTGGTGATTGTGGTAAACTCAAGTGTTGTGAGGTTTTATGAGCATCATAACCTAGTCCATGACCTCTGGGTACATGGTTAGGAGTGTGCGACACCTACCAATGGAAAAGATGAAGGTCACTTCCAATTTTACTACTAGCTTTTCTATAGGCTTTATAGATGAGATGGGTTTTAATGATGAGACCACTTGTGTACCCACTCCCTCGACATCCCCTACGACTTTGTCCATGTATGAGGATGACGTTGTGCATATTCCTGCAGAAATATTTTGGCACTTGACAGGAGGTTGTTAGAACTCGTGAATCATCTAGAGAAAGCACTAAATATGGCGAGAACTACGAGACTTGCTAGCGAGGTGAGATACATGTTAGGTAAAGATCAGATAGGCATATAGTTCTTATGCAACCTCACTGATCTAACTAAATCATACATCCCTTCATATGGTACTAGGTTGGGTACTTCTTGAGGGGAGGTGCTCGACGCTTATGAGAGACAAATAGGTGTCTTGATGCCCACCACGTCTATATGCATGGAAAAAATAGGCCCCTCAATTAGTGTTTCCTTTGCTTCCCAAAATCCTAACATTGTCAAGGCGAGTAGGATACCCCTTGGCTTCAGTTTCACCCCTCCTACACCCCTTGTGGGGAGGGCTCCAGTGGGATGAGTGGTGGTGGCTTTGGTGATGGTGGTGGCTCAAACGGTGTTGATGATGGTGGCTCTGACGGAGGTTATGGTGGTGGCTCTGACGAAGGTCACAAAGGTGGTTATGGTGGTGGCTTTGGCAATGGTCACGACGGTGGCTCTGGAGGTAGCTCCGGAGGTGGTTCTAGTGGTAGTGGTTCTAGGGGAGGTTCCACTAGGCCTTTGTCATCTTCTGACCTTGTTTTGAATGCACTTCTTCAGAATATGGGTTAGATGCAAAACCAATTGGTGAGCCTTTCCAAGGCCTCCGACCAACCTATCTTCCAACCTTTATTCCAACATAGCCCACTGTCGATGATGATTTTGAACACTCCTTTCCTATAGGGAATGGAGATCCCTAGGTTTGAGAAGTATGGTGGTAAAGGGGATCCACAAACACATGTATCAAATTTTAATGCCATGTGAATCTCTGTCATCACGATGCTCTAATGGAAAAAATCTTCCCCCAATCTCTCAAGGACACAGTACTTGAGTGGTACTGTTCCTTGCTTGATAATTCTATATTCTCATTTGATTAGCTTGTAAATAAGTTTTTCTATCAATTCTAGGCTAACATTGGTGTAAAGATGACCTTCTCGGATCTCATCCAATGTAAGTGGGGAGAACATGAAAAGATAAATGATTTTATTGCATTTTACCAAGCACTCTTTTCACAGATCCCATACCCATTTCCCGACTTAGACGTATAAAAGGTATTCATAGGAAACCTGTAGCAAGCCTGGTAGGAGAGATTTTCCTTAATGAAATACCCTTCTTTCACACATCTATGTGCTACATTGCGAGAGTATCAAAAAATGGTGATTCAGTTTGGGGGGTCTTCCTTGTGCTCCCATTCTGAGGGAAGGTCTATTGTGTCTATTTTAGGAAAAGAAAAGGTTGTTGCAAATGTAGTTGCCTCGACTAATGATCACAGCCTCAGGTGCAATAGAGAGTTTACAAAGTTAGCCGAATCTTGTTCTTCTGTTTTGTAAAATTTATTAAAGGATAAGATTATAACATTAGAAAATCTTCGGCCTTTGAAGGAACCTTATCCTAATTGGTATGATGGGAATGCTTTTTTGTTCAGTACCATTGTCCTAACGGGCATGATACTAAATGTTGTATGCATCTGCATCATGAGATTCAGGATTGCATCGATGAGGTACCATTTGTCTTGATGGGAAGAAGTAGAATACAAATAAGTTAGTAGCAAAGGCAAATAGCGAGTTGAAAATTTACACAGACCCATTTCCATCCCACTCTATGAACTTGATTATTGACCCTTTCAATGCTTCTCCTAAACCCTCGACATATGTTAATGTGGTTTCATTCACTCTTACTTCTCCCCTGCAGCCTACGATTGGTTCACCAAATGTGACTTCCACCTCACAAGATTTTCATCTCAACAATAAGACTTCTCCTCTATACATTCTCACTCGCCTCATTGGGAAAATTGTGATAGGAGTCCTAGTTGACCCCATGAGCCGAGTAAATGTTATTATGGAGGAGATGCTATGGCTAAATTCATTACAGAGGGAAGAATATGAGAAAATGAAATCTATTATACATACACATGACGGTCTCTCTCTTGCACCATATGGCTCCATAATTCTTTCCATCCTAGTGGGACCTGGGGCTAGCTTCCATGAATGAAATCACTTTCATAATTCACAAATGTTTAAAGCTCTCCCACGAAGGTGTCATGTATGTTGTGCATGACACTAGATATCAACCATTGGTATCTCGTGGGGGTTATTCTAAGTTGGATAATTTTTGGCCCGCTTTGGTTGCTCCGCTCCATCCTAGAACAGACCTACTTTACCAAAACTATGTAAAGTACAAAAATAGGGACAAAGGATAGTTGAAAGTGACTCACTCGGTAGAGCAACAATAAGTTGTTTCTTCCTCTTGGAAGGGAAAGGAGAAATCCACTCGTTGTCAGGGTGCCACCTCTGTCTCCCTACTTGAAGAGGAACTTTGGGTGAGTACTCCTGGTTTTTGCATAAGAATTCTGATGGTGCCTGCTTGGTGAAAAGCTAATGTCTAGGTATTTGACCTTCCTACCTTACCCACGGGACCTCGACCCGCTGTATATAGTAATGGGATGGGTCTATGTGGATATTCCTCTATGTCTTAGCCTCCATGACCTCCTACTGCTCCTATCTTTAAGGTAGTGAATGGGAAGAGGCTTGTTGCTGAGGTGTTTGAGCCTGCTCCCCCCCGCTGTCATTCCATCATCCTCTCAACCTCTCCCTCCTATTCCCATCTAGGAGTCCTCTGTTCCATCTTAGCTTTCAGACTCTAGCTCCTAGAGTTGTAGGAACTGCCTTGCATGTGAGTGCAAGCATCAGAAAAAGGTTCTGACCACTGAGCAGGCCACCCTACAAAGTAAGGAGGTGGAGTCTGTAGTTTTTGTCCTGACACCTTCGGTAGTATCCTCCTCTTCCGTCCCCTTTACTTTAGTTCTTTCAACTTTGTTTATGCTTCTGGCTCCTGTTGTGAGCATAAACGACCCTCACCCAAAGAGGGTGCAAGTGTTTATTGCTCCATCAGTTGATTCGCCTCTTCTGATGTCCCTCCTAGAAATCCCATTGTTCTTAAAGCCCGTGGACATGTTGAACACCTCAGTGGTGTCCACTACGGTTTCTCCTCCTCCTCTACACCTTCCATTTAATTTGTGGGGATCTCGCATTATCTAACAAAGCAGAAGATTAAGGACAACCCTACTAGCAATGGGGGTCAGAAGAGTTCACCTTCTTCAAAGCGTGGTTCTGCATTATCTTGCACCATGCTTGTGACAGAGGAATCCCCCATGTCTTCAAAGTTTGTCACTACTCTCGAGTCACTCAGTGAGCCTAGCAATGAATCTTGGGCATTACATCCCTCGCTTGTTGAATTAACACATGGAACTGTTGTGAAGTGCATGTTTAATTCTTTGGATGAGGTCTTGGCCTTATCAGTGATTTTCATGAAGTCGTTGATGTTTACCCCACAAGAACTGAGTGGAGGAGACCTTAAGGGGCCTCCTTCCTTGGATTTTGTCATGGGGGGTCAGAGGGTTCCCCCCTTGATATTCCACCCTTGTAGGATCTTCCACCTTCCCCTTACAATGACTTAGATTGGGAATCCAACAACCTCTTGCTTGATGAGGGCTAGGGGGAACCACTTATTTATCTATAGAAGAAGATTGTGTGTGTGTGTGTGTTTGTATTTCCCCCATGCTTGCATTATATGTTCTTGGATGACCCTTGTCACCCTCATAGGTGCTTGGATACATTAGTGTTTTTGTTTCATAAAACTTCCTCTATTTGTTACATCATTCTTCCTCTTTTCTATATATTGATTTTTTACAATTAGGGACGATGCAAAGTGTTGGGGGAATCTAGGCTTCCCTTTCATGTTGAACCAATTTTTAATTTTAATTTTGTCTTCTCGTGAATTCTTCACATGGTCTGATATAGTAGGGGTTTGATGACAATTCATTTATATATTGTTATTATACTTATCTATATTTATGAGTAGCTCTGACCCCAAAATATCAGATCACCCCTATCCCTTGTGTGTTATGTTATTTTTTTTTCTTTCTTGGTATCTTTTTCTCTTCTTTGCTTGTTTCATGATGTTTTCCCTCATGTGTACGACAACATTACTACAATTACATCTCGCTATGTTCCGCAGGCCACAACATCACCTTTTCATTCTTGCTTTTCTCTCCTTAGGATGCCATGTGCCTCTGCATTCAACACACACCATCCTAAGGAGGGGCTATCATGTTGCTTTGATTTTCAGAAAACACATTTTGTGGCCAATAAATATTTTAATATTGAAAATCCCTTTAAAATGTTTTTCAAAAAAATTGCATTCCTTAACAAGGACCCCTAACGGAACAACTTTCCTTCATCATGGGTTTGTAAATAAAGAACTTGGAGAACTTTCCTCCTAGGATGAAGCCACTTTTCCTTCGGGAGAAGTATTGAATTTCCCCTTGTGAGGGGGCCTTCTTCCTTTCTAATTCCTTGATGAAGTGAAAATATTTCAAAAGGATTCCTTGATGTTGAATTGATTTGCAAAAAAATACTCTTGCACTTTCAAACTCATTGTGATCCCTTGAGTGGACCCCTTTGAAAGCTTCTTCAATTTTTGACCGTCTACGTGACTGTCTACTTGCTTGTTTGCCTACATGGCTGATGTTTGTTTTCTAACATGATTTGTTTGCTGATTAACATGTTGTTTTGCAAGTGCGCCTATGAAGCTGCTTTCCCGTTTGACTTTGTAGAGTCCCCTACATTGGTCTTTCTTCAGGAGAGAGTACCTGGGGGTGCTTTCTTTGCAAGTCCAAGGACCTGTGAAGCACCTACATCCTATAGGATTTTTCCATTGTTGGTTTGTAGGACTTTAGTGCACTTTGATCAACTCTGAAGCTCTGAGGATCTACAGAGTCCTTTGTTCAATCCTCCTTAAGAGAGTGCATGTGGAGTCGTTTTCCTGTCCTACACTTCTAAGTTCACTAGATTGTGGTCTACTTCCTCAATGATTTATGTATACATTTCTAAAATTTTCAATCTACTTTACCAAAAATTCATTGACATTCATGCTCGCTAAAGTGGGGGGAAAATGTATAGGAGCGAATTTGCACCCTTCTTGCAAATTCCCCTTTAACACCCTCTAATTTAAAAAAATAAAACTCAACTAAGAAATTCCATATCACCTATCTGTAATGCATCCACTTGGTGCTTGTCTCTTGCGTCGATGGGGGAATTTATGTCGAGGACATGCACATGATGCACAAATGTCTGTGTGGCGTGTTGTCATCCCTGACAGATTCCTACCTCTAAAATCCACAGAGACGTTACGTTCTCCATTGGCGAAGAAGTGTAACATCTCTACGCCTTCCATTCAACCAAAGAATGACTCTTTCCCTCCTAAAAATTCTTCAAGTGCATATCTTTCTCCTTCACTCCATCTGCTTCACAATTCGACACACTAGTTGGATCTCTTTAGCAATTATCAAGCTTCTCACATGCTTGTTTGATCTTTCTCTTGAGCTCCTACATATCTTATCCACATCTTGTTGCACTTTTTCCACCATTGGAATTGCGAATTGGTGTCCTGAGGGACCGCTTCTTCATTGTTGCGACAACATAGACCTTATTAAGCTTGCATCCTCCTCTATTTTCTTGAGGGAACTTTGATTGAGAAGGTGATATTGTTTCTTGATTTACGTAGCATAGTGTTATTGATATTGTTTGGTTTTCTTTCAATTAGCTTCTTTATCGTATTTCCTCTTAATCTATCTAGTTGTCTGTGGAGGTGGAAACACCAAAGTGAGGGTTTGACTAAGGAAAACCCCTATATAGCTCCAACATTTTTCCTCTCTTGGCTATGTGTAGGTGCATGTTTGTATGGATCTTGCTGGAAAACTAGACTCTTCGTGAGTTATTCTTCATCACCTTTGCTTTCGTCATCTACTTCATCATCTTTCTAGTTATTTTGTTCATTTTTACATTTATCATTCCATTTAGTACTTTAAACTCCACTTGCTAAACTGTTAGTTGGTTTTTGTACTTTATAGTATACTATTGTACTTTTTGGTTGTATGGATGCTAGTGCCCTAGAGAGACACCAACATGTCATGCTATTTTCCTTCACCTATGTTGTTGTCCTCAGGCAAAGAGTTGCTTGAGGTACAGTTTTGGTTTCAAAAACCTTCTTGTTTAGCCCCATCAAATTTCTCAGGTTAGTAGAGTGACATAAGCACTTGAGAGTGCTCTTCATTCTCCATCTTTGAACTAAAACACTTTCCTAGCATGAGGTAGATTAGGGTAGCACTCTGCTCTCAACTCTCTGTGACTTGGAGCCTTGGTGTGGTTGGTCCCCCTCTTCTACAAGTACCTCGACCCATTTTGTATGGTAAGAGGAAGGGTCCCTTTGGAGCATCTTCTATGTCTTGGCCTTGACAACCTCCTATTGTTCTTACCTCTAAGGTAGTGAATTGGAAGAGGTCCACCGCTAAGGTGCTCGAGCATGCTCCCCTTGTTGTTACATCTTCCTCTTCATCTCTTCCTCCTGTTCTCGTCTAGGAGACCCTCCCTCTAGCAGAAATGGCTATGATGGATACTCCAATGGTTGAATAAGAGTCTTCCATCCCTTCTCAAGTTGTAGTCTCTAGCTCTCGAAGTCGTAGAAAATACCTTACACATGAGTGCAAGCATTGGAGGAAGGCTTTGGTTGCTGAGCAAGCCGCCTTGTAGAAGGAAGGGTAGCTAGCAGCTCCCGCTTCAACATCTTCTGCTGTGTCCTCCTATTCCGCTCTTTCTTCTTCAGTTCCCTCCACCTCAATCTTTCTCCCAGCTCCCCTACAAGTGTGAACGATCCTCACCTGAAGAGGGTGCAATTATTCTTTTCTCCTTCACTTGAGCCTCCCATTTTGACGTCCCTTTCCAATATACCACCCTTTTCAAAACTCGTGGACATGTCAAACACCTTGGTGGTGTCTTCCACGGTTTTCTCCTCTTCCTCCTCACCCTCTGCTTCATCTGTGGGGATCTCACATCCTCATATGAAGTGAAATATGGAGGGAAACCCTATTTTCAATAGGGGTTGGAAGAAGGGTTCACCTTCTTCGAAGGTCGGTTATGCGTTGGGTTGCACTGCCTTAGTGATGGAGGTAGCCCTGACATCCCCAAAGTTTGTCACTTCTCTCGAATATTTCGGTGAGGCCAAAAGTGGATTTCGAGCACTGAATCCATCATCTACTGAGTTGACCCATGGCACTCCTATAAAGTGCATACATTCAACTCTATAGATGATGTCCTGACTCAATCGGCTCGATCTTTGTAAGATCTCTAACATTCACCTCATAGGAACTGAGTGGAGAAGATGTTGAAGGGCCTTCTTCCTTGGATCTTGTTGCAAGAGGGTTAGACGGTACCCCCCTTGATACTTTTCCCTTGTAGGATCATCCGCCCTCCCCTTATGAGGACCTAGACTAGGAGAACGACGACCTCTTGGATGACGAGGACTAGGGGGCACCTCTTCTTTATCTATAGATTATATTTTTGTGTGTGTTGTGTTCCCCCATGCTTATTTTTATATGTTCCTGGAGGACCCTTGTCACCCTCATAAGTACTTGGATACAAGAGTTTTTTGTGTCGTAAACTTCTTCTCTTTGTTGTGCCTTAATTTTGAACAATTGGGGATGATCCAAAATGTTGGGGGAATTTTGGCCTCCCTTCCATGTTGACCCAAATTTTTATTTTTATTTTGCTTTCACGTACCTTTCTTCACATGGTCTGATATAGTAGGGGTTGATGACTGCTCATTTATATATTATTATACCTATCTATCTATATTTATGAGTAGTTTTAACCCTGAAATATCAGATCCCCCTGTCTCTTGTTCATTATGTTGTTGATTCTCCTTTCTTTTTATCTTTCTCTATTCTTTGCTTGCTTTGTGATGTTGTGGTGCTTAAGTGTTGTCCCTCACATGTGCGAAAACATTACCATGGTTACATCTTGTCATGTTCTATGGGCCACAACAACACTGTCATTCTCGCTTTTCTCTCCTTAGGATGCCACATGCCTCTGCATTCAACATGCACCATCCTAAGGGGGGCTATCATGTTGCTTCAATTTTTAGAAGGGGTATTTAGTGGCCAATGAATCCCTTCTTGAAAATATCTATTTTTCAAAAATTATATTCTTCAACATGGATCCATGGATGAGTTTTTCTTTCATCTCAGATTCGTAAGATAGAATCCATACTTTCTCTTGCAAGGGAGAATTCTTTCCTTCAAATTCCTTGATGCTAGAATCATTGAAGAAAAATTCTCTCTTTTTCCATCGCTTTTGAATAGAGAGTCCCTTGATTGGACCCCTTTTATATTGAAGGGTTCCCAAGGGACCCCTTTGAAAGCTCTTCCTTCAATTGTTGACTATCTACGTGACTATCTGCCTGTCTTCTTGTGTGGTTCTTTTTGATATCTAACATGTTTTGTTTGTATATTAACATGTTGCTTTGCAAGTGCACCTGTGAAGCTAATTTTCAATTGACCTTGCAAGACTGAGTACTTGTAAGGGCCCATTAGAATCTACGAAGCCTCTTACATCTAGCTTCCTTCAGGACTGAGTACCTAGGCAAGGTGCCTCCTTTGCAAGTTCGAGGACCTGTGAAGTGCTTACATCCCGTGGGATCTTTTTGTTCAACTCTGTAGCTCTAAGGACCCATAGAGCCTTTTGTTTAGCCGTCCATAGGTCTGTGGATCTGTGACACATTTTTTTCAACCCTCTTTGGGTCCAAGGACCTGTGGAGCCATCTTCTCTTCCTGTGCTTTTAGGTGGGTTAGATTGCAGTCTACTTTGACAATTCAGGTATACTTTCTCTAAACTCTTTTGATGTAATTTACCTCACATTTGGTAGCACATATGCTCGCTAGAGTGGGGGAAAAATGTAATGGAGTGAATTTTCACCCCTCACAAACTCCCCGTTTGCATCCCCTACCTTAGAAAAATTAAACCTGATGATGCTTTTCCACTTCATCGATTCACATTCCACCCATTTGGTGGCTTTCTGTAACTTGTTGGTGTGAGAATTTTTGTTGGGGACACTAGTGTGGTGTGCAGATGCTTGTGCGACATGCTACCGGCCTAACAAGATTCCTACCTCTGGAATCTGTAGGGGAATTAAAAATTTCCATTGGTGATGTAGTATAATGTTCTTACGCCTGTTGACCGACCTCAAACGACTTCCTCCCTCCCTTTCACCTTCAAATGTCTATCTTTCACATTCACTTCAACTTCTACACACTTCTTTCCACTTCTACATGTTTTCTTTATCACACTCACTACTACACACTCCATTTTTTTATAGCATCCTCCATTGTTGAAGCTCAAAGGTGTTACTCTTCTGGATTTCACTCTTGTTGTTGTGGAAACAATTGCACTTACAAGTTTGCGAGATCACATCTCCCTTCACATGCTCTAGGCATCTTATTTGGGAGGTGATATCCATTTCATTTTAGCATTGGCATTTGGTTTACGTAGGTCATATAGTTGTTAGCATTGCATGTCATTTATTTCTTTCCATACTTTCTTTATCATATTTTCTATCTCATGGCTATTCAGGCTATCTATGGAGGTGGGAACACCGAAATGGGGGTTTGACTGCAGTAAGCCTTGAAACAACCCCAACATTCTTCCTTGTTCTGCTGTGTGTAGGTTTCGCATTCGTGTGGAGCTTGCGGGAGGCTGGACCAATCGTGAGTTCATTTTTCTACCACCTTTCGCTCTTGTCAACTTATCTTTTTAAGTTAAAGTATTTTTCTTTCCCAGTACTTTAGCTCCTTCATGTTTTCTATCATCGCATAAAAAATTGTTTATTAGATTGTAGTTAGTTCCCTATGAATTCTTAACTTTATTCGATACTCTTTTCTCGTATGGACACCAACGCTTGATAGGGACGCCAATACACTACACTATTGTCCATCTTCTACATTGGGGTCCTCTAGAAAAGAGCTATTGGGTTCTCAGTTTTGGCTCGATAATTCACTAATCTGATTCCCTAAACCTTTCAGGTTTGTAAAGGGATTGTGATAATATCATCTTTCCTTCCTTTTCATCCTCCTAAAACACTAAAATTTCCTTAAAAAATCCTTAGCATGAGGTAGATAAGGGAAGCTAATCATTCTAGACCCTTCGTGACCTAGGGTCCTGAGTGTTCAGTCACCCTCCTGTATAGTTAGTGTTGAAGGGTTCATTTGAGGGATGTTGTCATGTTTATCTCCTTATGCATTGTGAGATTATTCATTGATGTTGAGTTTAAGAGATGTTATTGGGCTTATTCCCTTGGTTTGGAGATGGATTTGGTTTGACCTTCCTTTTAGTTTGAGATGTATACATCTTGGTTATGGTTAGATGTGGATAGTTTTATTCTCTTTGAGGTTTTATGGAGGAGATCAAACTTATCACAACTTAGCATTTAAAGGTATGTGTAGGACATGCTTTAGGTTTTGATTTACATGTTCTCTCTTTGGTCTTGTTCTTCTTGGATGTTTGTATTCATATGACATTCAATTTGAGATCTTGCGTGGAGCTATTGTGATCACTATGTTTGTGGTCATGTGTTTTTCATTTCTCTTTGATGATGGCGTGGATGTTACTTTATCTCTTTCCTTTTTTGGGTGTAGAGAACTTGGGAGAGATATGGAGACTTGTGATGAGAGATGTATTGCAGTGTATTGGTTTGCATGATTTTCATATCTTTGTGGATGTTCCTTGATACTACATGATGTTGGTTACACTTCTATTTGATGCTGTTGGTGGATCTTGGATTCCTTGATCATTTTCAAATTTGACATTACCTATGCAATGGGAGTTTCTAGATGTGTATGTTTATTATATGATAGGTTTGGCACTTGGAGCTTTTGATTGCATGTTATGGGTTGTATATGTTGATGGCATGAGGTTCACTTGTTATGATTTGTATACATTTGAGGTATAGATAGTTGGATGTGTTAGCATTTTTTGTGGGTGCTATTTTCAGCTATGGTGATTATATCTTGACATCTATTAATACATGTTTATTACCTTTGGATTGAGCGTTTGTGTATTGGGATATTAGTTGGAGGTAGGAATTATGCTTCATTGTGATAGATAGTGTGGCATTTATTTGAATGGTTTCTTATCTTTGTGCATTGGCATGATGGAGGATGAGAGCATTCGTGCTTGAGATGGTGGTCACCTTGATTCTTGTTGCAGGTATATTGATGGGTCACATGGAGCACTTTTATTTCTTGATGGTATATGTGGCTAGAGGGATTGTTCCCTTGATCATATTTGAGTTTACTTGTTTACCCCTTATGAAATGTATACAACAAGTGGGAGAATGTTAGGAATTAGGTATTGCACACCTTGCATAATGTTATAATATAGTATTTTATTTATTATGTGGTGTACCTAGGGAATCCAGGGATATGTGCATCACATGGGTCTAGAATTTTTGGGGCCACTTTATGTGTTGTATGTAACATTGGTTTAAATATTTAATATGGGTTTGTGTATGGGAATGATATTTAATATTGGGAAAACTTAGTACCAATATTAATGAGGGGTTAATGGTTTTGCAAGATCATGGTATTAATCACATGGTTTTATGTAATACCACTTGGTGGTTTTGTGTGAGCTTGTTTCTATAAAACCAAACACATGGGTAGTTTTCTAAGGTTGGCTAGTTGGAAAGTTAGCTCTTGTTAGAATTTTTGAGGGTTGAAGGATGGTATAGGATGTGTGGTCACATGCTTGTTTACATGGAGTGTTTGTAGAGGGCTTGATGTTTCAAAGGTGTTCATGGAGGACTCTGAAGATGTATTATATTATTTATTGCTGAATAATACATGAGTGATGTGTTGGGAAAATGTGTCTCAACCTTGCAACTATATACGGTTTATTGTTGATAGGATGTATGTTGGTATGTGGCAGTTGATCATGCAAATACTATACACTTGTAGCAAGGGTTTTTTCCTACTGACACGTCAAGGTTTTTTCCTAATGACACGTTAAGGTTTTTTCCCGATGACACGTCAAGGTTTTTTCTCCCTGACATGTCAAGGTTTGATCCTGATGACACATCAAGGTTTTTTCATTAACACATCAAATGAAAAATGACCTTGTAAAACCCTAATTCTAGAAGGTTCCAAAAAGCTTATATAAGTGGTTGGGATGTATGTAGATGAGGGTGTATTCTGAGAGTCTGATAGTGGTCATGTTGTCTCTTGATCTCTGGTGGTGATACTCCTATGAGAAGCTTGCTCTACAAGTATATTGTAATCTTTTGATTTCTGAATAATATATTGAGCAACTTTTGGAGTGTGGGGTTTTTCTCCTGAAATGGTTTTCCCCACGTAAATCTTTGTGTTGTGGTACACATGATATTTGTTTTTATTTCTATTTAAGTTTTTGTAACTATTAAAGATCTGTAAAGCTTTGCATTTTTCTCCTCTCAAGATTAGTGTAGGAAGTTGTTTCACTACCTTAACTTCCTTACATGATGGATGCTTTTGGAGTGGGTTTTTCCCTCTTGAGGGTTTTCCTAGGGTATATCTTATGTCATATTTGATGGTATGTTATCTATTCTTTTGCATATTATGGATTCTAACCACTTTTTTGCATAGATTTCTCTATTTGGGTTATGTGGAAATTATCTTGGGTGGATGCATATTTCCTTTCAAAACGAAGGGGCTCAATGTTAGGGTTAGGAGGTAGATATCTATTAGTTAAATGCAAATTTCTTTAATTAAATATTATAATTGATCGTTTTCAGCATTTAATAATTGTTTGTAATTGTTATTTTAAATACACGTGCACCAAAATATTTAATAGTGCAAAAAATTATTTAATAAAAATAATATGAATATTTTGTGTCTGAGTCTGATTTGTCTCCATAACACAACAATCTCCCACTTGGAGACAAATCAGACTCCACTCCATACCATCTCCCACACAACCATGAGACTCCCACTCAACTGTGAGACCTTCCTATAGAGGGTAACTGTAGACATAGAAAATGTACTGATTGACATTGCACATATGATCTCGACCACTAACACCGTTTCATCCTAAATCATTCCTCGGTCTAACCATTTAATCAAATACCTTTATTTGATTAAATTCATCAATGTTCCTCTCTTAATTAAATAAATCATTAAGTCATCCTTCCTTGTTAATTAAATCAATCAGTCTGATCTAATTATCCCTATTTAATTAAATAATCAATTTTTATTTAATTAAATATTTAAAGTCCATCCATTAAATTAAATAAATTAAAACCTTATTTAGTTTAATCTAACTTCATCTCCTTGGTTAAATAAAACAAAAATCTTTATTTAATTAATCTTGAAATCATATTCTTCTCATATTTGATTTAAATCAATCCATAAATCTAAATCAATATGTCACATCATTTTGACCTCTCATTAAATTAACTAACCTTGATTAATTTAATCTCTTATCATTTCCCATCCTCTATCTTTTGCAACTTGCACATGAAAATAGATTTAATTCATTTATTAAATCTCTATTTTCTCTCAAAAGGCATAATAAAGGAATATTCCTCAAATTTGAATTCAAAATCCAAGTGGACTTTGTCTTTCCAACAAGGCATTTCCTCCACCTAAAAATTCCTTTTGCCTTGAGCCAAGTGGCATTCAATGCATTTTCTTTCCCTCTTACATGTCATTTCAACAATTTCAAATTTCAAATATATGCATTTATTGACACATTCTTCAAAACTTGCACATTCCTCAATCATTCACATGTTGACAAGTGGCATCTTGCCATTTGTTGATTCTTAGTCCCAAATTGCTCCATTTTGGACATCTCTTCAACTTGATATTCTATAAATAAGAGGCTTTATTCCTCATTTGATCATCCATAATTTGAGTAAACTTTCTATACTCAAATTCATAGCAATGTTCATCCATCTCATTGACTTTTATAGCTAGGTTATGCAGATTTTTATCTTGGAGCACATTGGAGGTCTTGATCAAGTGGATCACTCTTCATCATCAATCATCTTCATCACATCATTGGAGTTGGGAAAGGGCCAATTTTAACATCAAATTGGCACAAACTCCCTCAAGAGATTAAGAGTTTGCTTTGTTTTAGAATAGGATTTGATATCTTTGTTTTAAGTTTGTTGTGTTCTTCATTTCATTCATTTTCTTTTGCATTCAAATGGATTTCCCGAGGAATCATGGTTCTAACCTTGCATTTGATCTAATCTATTGATTTTTTGTTGTGTTTGTGTAGGTTAGGAATCTTGGTTCACATTTTGGCACTAGAAGGAGGGAAAACTAGAAGATCAAATCATGTTTTTTGAGAAAACTTCATGCCTTTTTATGTTTTTGTGTGTTTACAAAAAACTCCACTGCTGGAAGCTCAATGCCGCTGTTTAGCACCGCTAAGAACTCAACGTCACCATATCGCATCGCTGCAAATTTCAAATTGCGACACTCCATACTTCCCACCCAGAATTCAAATTTTCAAACACCATTGAATCTTTCTGGCTCGCTGGAATCTTTTCAAAATCCAAACTGCACCGCTGACCAGAATAGCAATGCCTTCATTCTCACTAGTTTGGCTATAGACCGACGTTGACTGGTAAGAGGTGCTATACAACACCGCTAGTGTTTTCGAATTGCGACGCCTTCATGGATTGCACTAGTGGAGGGAAGTAGAAAGTGAAAATTTATTTATAACACGTGCCTTTTATCAAATTCTGGTTATTTGGTCTGTTTTATGCTTTCTTGACCTCTATTTTTGCATAACATAATTGATTTTCTTGTAGGTTGGATTGATCAAAGGTAAAGAGGAAAAGAAGCATGATGACCTCATTTCATGATACCAAGTGTTTTTAAACACTCTAGTGTTTGTTCAACACTCATAGAGGATTCACTATTCCTCTTAAGGAAGAATTTGTTATCTTTCATGCTTAAGACTTACTAGTTTCATTTTGGGCTCTAAAAAGAACTTTTTAAATTCTTGTTACAAAATGAGCTTAAAATAAACTTTAGGACACAAACTCACTAGATTTTGTTTGGGGCTAATAATTGAACAAGGCAAATTATCACACTTATTTTGGTGTTATAAAAAGGAGTCATTATTGCTTTGTTGGATTAAAAAGAACATGTGCTGCTTTGTTTTGTGATTTCTTACTCAAACTAACACCATTGAAAAGACATATGCACTTCTCTTGCACCTCATGACGATATTGAGAATCAAAAGGATTTTTGATGGTCTTAGGTTGGGATACAGTAATTACCTCCACACTTCATTTTGGGAACTAAAATTGAACAAAACATCTTGCAAGTGTGAGCCAAACCTATTGCGTGTATTCTCTCTTTGTTTCTCAACAAAGATTGATCGAGTTACAAATATGTTTGCTCGCTATTGTTTATCTTAGAGGGCTTTCCTTGGGGAAAAAGTACTCACCCAAGGGAACGACTCAACCGGTAACACTCTAAAGCCAAGAGTATTTCTAGCCGGGATATAAAAGTGGGTACTAGAACAAAGGACAATATCACATGGTTGGCTTCGACGAGAAGGGAAACAATGGTCTCTCACCATGTTGGGTCAACTCCTATTAACATAAAGTTTGAATTAAAACCCTTGTTGTAGAAAGACAAAAATCCCTATCTATTTGTTGGTGCAAGAAAGGTCGTTTTGAAATCACCCCACTTTTACGGTTTTTAGTAGAAATGGAAAATATGCCATGAGAGTTACATGGGTATTGATGCTTGGCTGCCCCGAGAAGTGAGTGTCATGGAGGGGAGCCAGTGGGGTCAAGCATCTAACCATTCACTAAAAATAAGTGTATTTGGACTTGTCCAAGTGGGGACTCAACAAATATAGTCTTTCATATTCATAGGATTTGTTCTTGGTTGCAAAATGCTTTGCTTGTTCGAAAACATTTGGAAACAAACATTCAACATTTGTCATCAAAATTTCAAACCCTTTAGGAAGAAAATACAATTGACCAAATTCATGTGTTATTGCTTGACCTTGGGATTTTTTCCTTAGAGGTTTCTAAACACTTGGATTATATCTCATTTTGCTTACTAAAGTTAACAATAGGTAACCCTTTCCTCGATTTCATCAAAATTCCACATAACATACCTTGTGGAATGAGAAGAAGTTAAGAAATTGGACATCTAGTTTGAAGACCAAAGAGTGTGTTTATGGTCAAACAAAATCACTAAGAAAAGATAACAAAATTGGCTCTCACATAGGTGTTAGTTCCTCATGATTTCAAAGAAAGTCAAAATCCCAAAGCAAAAGTCCTTGAGAAAAAGTTCAAAATTTAGGAGTCACACTTGAAAGGTCATCAAGAAATACATTAGGAAGTGCAATCAAAAGCAACATATCAAAATAAGTAAAAAATTCACAAGGTTCTATAGACTCATTCCTTTGAACAATCTTGAAATGTATGCTTAGTTTGAACCACTTCTTGGTTAAAAAGGTCCTTAGAAGTATTACATGTTCTTCAAAACCGAGGTCTAGTAAACAAGTGTCTTTTTAGGTACATCCTAGGATCAAAATCAAACCTTCTCATCCATCTTTGAACATCAAACCAAAATCACCTCACCATCATCTTTTGAAAAATCTTGAAATTATCCTCCATGCTAGGCTTTTTGGGAAAAAATCAAAATCATCAAATCCTTGAAGCAAAATCCTTGAAATATTTTCATCTTTGGCTAGGTATTTGTAGATGCATCCTTTTTCATATGCTTAGTCAAGTTATCAAACCATCTTGTTTAGCTAGGTATATGTAGATGCATCCTTCTTCATATGATTGGTTAAATTATCATCTTGTTTGAATAGGTGTGGGTAGATGCATCCTTCTCCCTACACATATTCAAATTATCATCCTTTGAGAAAATCTACCCCTTAGATAATCATCCAACATCTTAGGGTCTATTTGGTCATAAATCCAAAATCAAAGAAAACCCAAAATCAAATCAAAGTCAATTCAAAATTCAAAAACAAATCCAAAAGTCCTAAAAAAGTCTAGCATCCCCTCAATATTTCTCAAAAGTTCAAACATCCACATCATCCATATTTTACATCATCCCTATCATATCACCTTTGATCCTTGAAAACATCCTAAATTTTCTCTTTTTGTGCCTAAGATTATTTCAATCCAAAGAATTAGAGATTCATCTCCCATATTCTTGAAAATTGATCCTTATTTTAAGGTGCAAACTAGGTCTCAACACAAGAGGAACATGGAAGCCAACAAAGAAACATCCAATACAAGTGACCTAAGTCAAAAAAATCTCGTTGAATCAAGTAATCCTCTAATCAAATTTCTTTCATCATCACGAAACCCTCAAGAGGAAGTAGAGGATCTTACCAGTAATCCCTTTGGAATGTCACACGAGGAAATCACCAAAATGATTCAAAATCTGGAGAACCATAAGATTATCAATATCATGATGAGACTCAACCCTTCACTATACATGCTCAAATTAGCAAAACAAGGGGCTAAACTACCTTCTAATTTCGATGTGAGATCTATAGTGGAACCATCCTTAGAGGTCATGCCTCAAATTTCATCCACACTCCCCATCTCATCTACACCCCCATCCCAAAGTATCACTCAAAACATCCCGCACATCACATCATCCATTGCTCCAAATCAACCTAGTGTTAACAAGGGAAGTGCATTTCTCAATGCCTTACAAACACACCCCCTTGTCAATAATCAAGACTTGGATGCAAACATCATCTTGGGGAAAACCGTACCCCAAAATCCATTACATACATATGTCCCTCTCACTTTCCATGATCCCAATGATCCATCATCATCATCCTTTTGTGAAACACCCCAAACCTCTCTCCCCATAACCTCGTAAGGAGAGGGTGACATGTTCTGACCAGGGGGCATTTTCAACACTACACCATTTCCTCAAGAGACTACATCCCTCACGTTTTCACCACTTCCACCATTTCCATCATCATCCACACCACTTCTTGGCTTAGGGCTTCTCCCTTTACCAAATATAAATGAAAATCAAACCAACATCCCGAACATCAATCAAAGCATCACACCAAACTCTCAAAACTTATCATCAACATAGCAACAACATATGGAAACTACCCTGATAACACATACCACCACCATCACATCATCAAACACCCCCCTAACATCTCAAAACATGGTCTCTCAAGGACCAACCACATCGATTGCACCATCTACCACTCAAACCTCAATCATCAACACGACGATGCCTCTCATCACCACAACAAGAACCATTCCAAATACACCTCCACCACCACCTCCACCAGACTCGAACACATCAAGTCAATACAGTATTACATTGCAAGCCGCTTAGCAAGCTACTTATCAAAAGGAACTCTTGAAGTACAAAAACAACAAGCCGTGCAACTAGTTACTCAACAAGCCACTCAAGCTGTGCACGCTTCTCAAGCTACCCAAGCTACATTACAAGTACAACAGGCTACCCAAGCCCAAATATTATTACAACAAAAAGCTACACAAGCTCAGACACAAGCTCAAGCCACACAAGCACAAGCTCAAGCTCAAGCCACAAAATCACAAACTCAAGCTCAAGCTCAAGCTCAAGCTCAGGCTCAAGCTTAGGCACGAGCTCAAGTGCACACTCAAGATCAAGCCCAATATCAAGCACAAAAAGCACAAGCACAAGCACAATATCTTGCACAACAACAAGCAGCGCAACATCAAACACATCAACAAGCATTGAAACAATATCAAGAACAATAAGAAGCAACCCAATTAGTAGCTCAACAACAAGCGTTGTTGGCACAACAATAACAGGCTCAACAACAGGCAATCCTGGCACAACAACAAGACCAACAACAAACGTTGTTGATACAACAACAAGTACAAGAATACATGGCTCAATAGAATGTGCAAATACCACCAATCAACACATAAACCAATCCACCCATCCTATCAACAAGCGAACCACCTCAGAACACTTTCATCCCACCCCCTGATCCACAAAATGATGTCGCAGCAAAAAATCAAACTACTCTCACAACAAGTGCTCGATCTTCAATCAGGCCGAACCATGAAAACATCTAGCAAATTTTTTCCTTATCCATTCAACATGAACCTTGTGATGAAACCATTCCCAAAGGGATTTGAGATCCCCAAGTTTGTCAAGTACCATAGGACGGGAAACCCTGAAGATCACATCAGGGAATTCTAGGTTCATTGCATGGAAGTCGTGTATGACGATACTTATCTAATGTGGCTATTTCCTAGGAGTTTGGTTGGCCACACCATGGAATGGTTCTTTTTCCTACCTACAGGCATCAAGACATTCCAAGAAATCATAGACTCATTCATCAAAAACTACGCATGCAATATTTCCATGGATGTCAGTCTAGAGGAACTATTGGCTCTGAAACAAGGTAAGAATGAATCATTTGCTTCATTCCTACAACGATGGCGATCCAAGGCCAATCAGAGCAAATGGGTCATGCCTGAGGAACAAAAAGTGTGCACTATCATATCCAACCTTGAAGGCCTCTTAGCTTTCCACCGCAAATTCCAAGGGATCACCACGTACGATCAATTGATTTCCAAGGCGCTCAACATAGAACAAGCCCTTATGACACAACCTGGAGGATCAACTACATATCCCAAAAAATAGAACAATCGCCCATCTACAAGCTATAATGACAAACCTCACACATGGGCAAGAAACAAAAATGTTACCAATGATGGTGTCGTTGATGCCAAAGTTCTCATCAGTGCCCCTTGGAAAAACACACCTGCACCACAACAAAAAATCCAAAACCATCATCAAAACAACCATCCAACGAACACAACAACACAACATCCAAACAATCAAGTGATCAATAATGTCAACGATCAAAGGGGACTAACCCAGCGAAACAAGAACTTCACCAAGTAGAAGTACACCACCCTTGGGGAACCACTCGAAGTCCTTATGAAGAAACTGATAAACGAAAACCTCATCAAGGTTCCCACCTATGAGAACTACCAAGAACTAGATGTGAAACCTCCTTGGTACAACGAAAATCAGCTCTGCAACTTCCACAAAATCAAAGGGAACAACATTAACAGTTGCATGAGGTTAAAAAACCTAGTCCAAGACCTCAGTGATCAAAGAATCATAAATGTGGAACAACCAACAAGGAATCAAAATCTCAAAATATACACGAATTTGATGCCTAACCATAACAATAAAGGGAACAATAACACTGATTAGGGGAAAGGCACCTTCAAGAACGTGAATCATGTGTACAACCATGTCGTCACATCCCTGGATGACTACTGTGCTACCATCACCATCAAAGGAGCCCATGCCAATTGTGGAGTCACCACAAGAGGCGACAAACTTACCATTGCAGGATCATCCCAGCCAAACAAAGTACCTACACCCAACCCCAAATCTGTTCCCAATGGTTACAATGTCCTTGATCAGCTAAAAAGAACCCCAACACAAATCTTTATCATGGAATTACTAAAAATATCTTCCAACCACAAGAAAATCCATGAGAAAGCATTGGCTTCATCCACTATCTTTGCAAATCTTGATGCAGAACAATTCCAAGCTATGATCAGAAACATCATTACCCCGAATCTCCTTAAATTCTCTGACCAAGATTTTCTTGCTCAACCATCTAATAACCGTGCACTCCATTTAGAGGTCCTAGTGTAGAAAAATATTGTCAAGTGAGTCTTGGTGGATGGAGGTGTAGGCTTGAATAAATTGTTCCCTCAAGCTCATTAAGAACCTAAAAATCTTAGAGGATTCCATCGACAAAGGAAAAGGTATTACAATTAGAGCATATTATGATTAAGAAAGAGTGTCCCAAGGCACAATCCAAATCCCTATTCAAGTAGGGCCAGGTATCATGGAAGCCACCTGTTAGGTCTTGGATCTCGACTTGCCTTATAACATTCTCCTATGACGTCCATGGATCCATGCAATGCAAGCAGTAACATCAAACTTCCATCAATGTGTCAAATTCACATATGAAGGACAAGAGGTCACCATCCATGGAGATCCTGAACCATTCTCCTACTGCAAGAACCTTGAGGCAAAATACTACAAAGTACCTCCAGTACCTAAAAATGATGAAGGCCCATCAACATCGTACATTGATCCAGCCACTCTCGCCTCCACTTCTACGACAGAGACACCTACCATTCTCGCCATCCCCACCATCTCTGATATCAAATTCATCATCCAGGACAATGGTTACGAAAACTATATGATTCCCAAAAATTCCTTTGTGGTAGGAGAGTTACCACAATCTCCTAGATCACGAGGATGTCTGCAATTAAATCAAGCCTCCACTTCCAAAACATCCCCTGAATATCCCAACTTCAGAAGTTGGGGGGATCTCGGTCAAGAAGTCATAGAGGAGGACCCATATCATCTCCTATACCAAGATAATAGACCAACAACTAATCTACCAATGGATGGAAAAAGTAAAGGTTTGCAAATGATGCTCACAATGGGCTATGACAGAAACCAGAAACTGGGGCAAAACGACAATGGGATTATAATACCCCTCATTCCTAAGACGCGAATGAGAAATATTGGCCTTGAATGTACCCCTCTGAGTATAACTATATGTGGACGAGGTCCCCCAATTAAAGCAATCAAGACTACCTGTGAACAACACTAGCTGAACTTCGCTTACCTATATCCACTGGCTGCATCTTAGATAATTTCACTTTTGAAATAACTGATCTTTTTAGTAGTAGTGATGATGAGGATCTCATAACCAACGTACCAAGGCTCTTTGAGGATACCACCCTTCTCATGATTAGCACACTATCTTATGAGTCTGAAAACCAAAACCATGAAATTCGTCTATTCTACCCACAACTCATCGATTATGACCAACGGGGACCACCAATTCTTGACACATTCAAAAATGATGAGGCATTCTCAGAATTCATGGGACTATGGGATAATATTCTGTGTGGGGATCACAAAGAAGGATTCATCATTGAGCTAGATACATAGGCCTATTATGGGGAAACAATTAAATCCCTCAGTCGTACAAGTGAGAAATTAAGAATAATATCAGTGGCACTCTCCGACCCAAAAAAAGTAAAAGAAAGGATGCATCCAATGGTGAAAACCTCTATGAGGTGCCTGAGAATGGGGGATTCAATCTTCCTTTCAGAGCTCTCCATCAAGAAAAATCAGCAGTCCTAGCTGAAAAGTGTAATCCAGTCAACCTAGGAACATAGCAGACACTGCACATCACATTCTATGCAAAGTCATTACTATCAAAGGAACAAGAGCTCCTAGCAGCATTCTTGAGAGAAAGACAAGTTAATTTTGCATGGAGCTATGTAGACATGACAGGGCTTGATCCAAAAAAATTAGTTCATCACCTAGCAGTATACTATGAAGCAAAGCCCGTTAGATAAAAGCTCAGGAAAATGCACCCTCAAATCGCCTTGCTATTCAAAATGGAACTAAAGAAGCTATTGAAGGCATGATTCATTCGACCAATAGACTATCCAGAATGGGTGTCAAATCTGGTGCCTATTTCAAAACCCAATGGGGGCATCAGAATTTGCACAAATTTCAGGGACTTAACCAAAGCATGTCCAAAAGATGATTTCTCATTGCCCAACATTGACATGATTGTAGACATGACAATGAGACACAAAATTATTTCCTTAGTGGATGATTTCTTGAGATACAACCAGATAATGATTTCTAAAGAAGACCAACACAAAATGACCTTCACTTGTCCATGGGGGACTTACTGCTGGAATATGATGCCATTCGGCTTGAAGAATGCAGGAGCAACATACCAAAGAGCCATGACGTTAGTCTTCCATGACATGATCCATAAAATTGTCGAAGATTATGTCGATGACATACTAGCCAAATCCAGAAAGAGGAAGGATCACACAACAACCTTGAGTACTATTTTTGACAGGCTGGAGGAATACAAGGTCCAATTAAATCCAAAGAAGTGCATCTTCGACATACAATTAGGAAAGTTGCTAGTATACATAGTGTCAATGAGAGGTATTGAGGTAGACCCTGCTAAGGTAAAAACAATCCTTGAGATGGAGGCACCTAAAAAATTGAAACAATTGAGAGGTATCCAAGGAAGGCTTTAGTCCATCTGAAGATTCATAACATAGTTGGCATATAAACATAATCCATACTCTCACCTACTTCACAAGGGAGTAGCGTACAAGTGGGATAACAAGTGTGAAGAAGCCTTCAATAAGATCAAAGAATATCTTCTTACACCACAAGTCCTCATGCCACCGATCCCAAGAAAGCCATTAATTCTCTATGTGTCAGCAACAACAGTAGTCCTCGGTGCTCTTCTAGCTCAACATGACAAAAATGGGATAGAAAGGGCCATCTATTATATCATCAGAACAATGGTTGGGCATGAGTTAAACTAATCATTCATTGAAAAAGCATGTCTAGCAATAGTGTTTGCTTCACATAAATTTAGACATTACATGCTGGCACACAAAATAAAACTCATCGCCAAAATCGACCCTCTCAAGTACTTACTGTCAAAAGCAATGCTCACGGGAAGAATGGATAAATGGGTTATGATACTATCAGAGTATGACATTGAATATGTGGAGCAGAAAGCAATTAAAGGTCAAGTCATCATAGATCAACTTGCATAAGCACCCATCTACTTAGAGAATCCACTAATATCAGAGTTTCCAGATGAATCCATTTTCAATCTCAACACAATCGACCAATGGAAACTTTATTTTGATGGCTCATACACGCAACATGGATCAGGTGCTGGTGTCTTTTTCATCACCCCATATGGGGACTGCATACCTAGATCATATAAATTGGCATTCCCCTACACCAACAATAATGCAGAATACAAGGCTTTAACCATAGGTCTCAAAATAGCAATACAATGGCACATCATGGCCCTCAGAGTATATAGAGACTCCCAATTGATAATAAATCAAGTGAATGATGAATACCAGACTAAGGATGATAAGCTCACTCCATACAAGAAATTGGTGGAGACTCTCAAAGAATCCTTCATCGAGATCATATTCGAGAAAATTCCTAGAGCAAACAACAAAGCTGCAAATGCCATGGCAACAATTGGATCCTTACTGGAAATCCCTGGCAATGTCCTAAAACATGAATTCTTGGTAGAGTAGCTTCTCGTGCCCGCATTCAAGGTACCAGAGTCAAAATTTGTGTGTGAAATCATTGGTCCTGGAGATCCCTGGTACCATGACATTTATACCTACCTACGAATAGGTGTCTTACTTGTTGACTTACCCTCAAGCTTAAAAATAACTTTTATTATAAAATCCTCTAGGTTTTTCATCCTACGAAATACCTGATACCGTAGAAGCATAGAGGGAAACTTATTACGTTGCCTTAATATTGACGAAGCCTTGACTACTTTAACTGAGGTGCATAACGGGATTTGTGGTTCACACTCAAGTGGAATGACCTTGGCCAAGAAACTGTTGAGGATGGGGTATTATTGGCCCACTATGGAGAAAGAGGCACACGACTACGTCAAAAGGTGTCTACAATTTCAACATGGGGACCTCATCCATGCTCCAGCTCAAGAGCTCCATCCTATTGTTACACCATGGGCCTTCTCACAGTGGGGGCTCGATCTCATCAGAAAAATCACTCCCACTTCATCCTATGGCCATAAGTTCATCATAACTGTCACTAAGTACTTTACCAAGTGGGTCAAAGCCATACCAATGACCTACATAATGGGGAAGCAGATATCAAAGTTCATCCTAAACTATCTAATATGTCGATATGGCATTCCCTAAGCTATTATCTTTGATAATGGGACACCATTCAAAACTCAGGATGTCTGTGACCTTTGCGAAAAATTTAAAATCCAACATCGCTTCTCCACCCCATATTATCCCCAAGGCAATGGCCAAGTAGAAGCCACAAATAAAACCATTTTGAAAATCCTCAAGACATCAGTCAATGACATGGGTCATGACTAGCATCCGTAGCTAAATCCCGCCCTCTGGGCCTATCAAACTAGCACTAACTCATTTGACTACAAAATCTGACAAAAATTTCTGATGAAATATGTATAATTTGATGTATTGTCGGGTGCTTGTAAAATTTGATGTGTAATTTTCAATTTTTTAAAAGTTTATCCCCAACATTCATCAAAATTTTGACGAACCTTGGTTTAGTCAAAATTTTGACTATCAGTTTTGTCGCAATTTTGACAAACATGAAAAATAAGAAAAAAATCAAATTGTGGCCGACATAAAGAAAAGTGAGTTCACTGATTTATTGCGACAGTGTTTTGCTCTACTTGAGACAATTTGTGGAGAACTAAGGACGATTTTCTTGGGAAAAATCAGAAAAAATCAAGAAGATATCGCCAGGTTGAGGGTAGTCATTGTCTTTTTGCAGAATTCAGTTGTGAAGTCAGATTTGTAGTTCTAGGTTTGAAAATCATATTTTAAAGCAACATCTCATCAAATTTCATTTTTAGAGGTTTAGGGTTTTGAGAATTTCATGTCCAGATTTTGTTGTGTGGAATGCCATAAGATCACAACCAAGGAACATATTCTTGTGACTATAATTATGTGATCCATAACTCTATTGGTCATGTGGCACAGTTGTGCTATAACAAATACATGCATTCATGTGTGACCCAAGTTTAATGTGGCTATGTTGTAATAGAAATGGAGGCACTCATATAATGTAGTTAATTCAGGTTGTATAATGTAGGTGTCAATCATCATTGGGTGCATTTAGGTTGTCTCAAGTTTAACAGGTTAGGATGTAATTATAGCATGATCCAAGAGTGATTACCTCTTGCTGCAATAAAGAGCCTATAACTCTGGTTGATATGTAGAGTGGTTGTGTTATATCAATTATGTAGTGCATTCAAGCACAACCCATGTTTAATGGGCTATTCTAGAGAGTGATCAAGATTTTCTAAACCTTATGAATGTTACTTAAAAGTGTATAGCTTAAACTACAAACTAAGTTTGTTACATACTTGAATGCAATCTTGGGTTACCGCAAACTATAATAATGTGATCTGCTAATAACCATTATGGAAAGTATTAAAGCAAGACCCATGCTATATAGGATACATTTTCCTGATCAGGTTTACATACCTTAATGATCAAACACAAGCTTCCCACACACTCTAGGATACAATCCAAGATCATACCACAACTTTGTCAAGACAACTAATTTTCTGACCCAAGATTTAAGGTTGTTTTTTAATACCAATAGAAGCATTGGTAAGAGCATGATTAGGGTACAAACCCTAGGCCTCCATAGAAACATAAACAATAACTCTAGCGGATTAGTGAGGTTGCAATACCAGAAAGATTGAGAGATTGTAGCTAATAACAAAATCTTACAATCTAAAGATTGTAGCCAATAACAAGCACACTATGTAGCTTAGTGACATTTGTAAATGCAATCTTTGGTAAGAAGAATGACAGTCACTTGAGATGTGACAGTCAAAAAGAGGCTGAGCAGTGACAAAAAAATAAAGCTCAAAACTTGCATAGTAAAGTGGAGATTTTAATAGTGAGTTTTCTTACCCCTTATGACCTTAAAGGTTTTCAAATGCTTTTTAGTGTTTAAAGGCAAACAATCAGGATGATTTGTCAAATGAAGTAACAATGGTAATCATAGGTTCAATGTTTCTTCTTAGCCATTAATGTATAATGGAGGTAGTGGATTGCATGTTTGAGCAGTGTTTTGAGACTCATCAAAGATGGGAGAATAGTGAATAATACCTTATGGATGTGAAGTAGTGTCAATAAGGTTGAAGGATCTTAAGATCTACAATACCATGAAACAATGAGTCCCCTTTAGTAAGTAGGAAGTCTATAGGGCATAGTTTGATTTTATAGAAGGATGCTCATGAAAGGAATCTTCAAGCGATAGTGAGTGAGCTATTTGAGATTGTAGCTGAGGGTGCAATACCTAGTCTTAAAGGAAGTTAGAAAAGTAGTAAATGTGCAAGAAAATCAAATCATACACAACAAACAATTCACAATGTTATCTTGCATAATGCCTTGAGTTTGAAGAAAAAGGTCTCATTGTATCTTGATGAAAGTGGTGACCTTAATGGTCAATCACTGGCAACCATGATTTTAAAACATGCTATTTTGTTTAGGGAGACAACATTTTAAGCAAGGCAGTGAGTGGTGGTTTGGAAAAATGGCAGGTATGAAGGACTTGCTTTATATGCATACTATGCAGTCTAGCTTAAGACATTGTTCTTAGAAGAGATTGAAGGTGGATTATGGAATTCAAGGGTTACCATGAAAAAGATTAAAGCAAAGACTAAGATCTATTTAAAAGCCACGATCATGAAGATATTAAAGATGTCATATGCAAAACCCTAGTAGCTAGAGTAATGAATACAGTGCCAAAGAGGATAGTGTGCTGGAGCAGATTTAGGAGATCTCCACATTATCTAATTACAGGGAAATACATCATTTATTTATTTAATTAAAACAAATCATTCTAAACCCTATATAGGATACATTGATACTTCAAAAGGATCTAAAGGAATTTGAGATTATGCAAATATATGTCAAGTAAATACCTAGATTACAAATAGTAGTGGGACCAATGTAAGATTTGTTGAGCAGAGTAGGAATGAGATAAGCAGTAATGAATCCTATGCCTCCTTTCACACACATCTCCTCATCGTTCTCTGTCATTCTTTACTGAAACTCTTCTCCATTTTGGTGGTCTATGCTTGAAAATGATGTTTTGACGAAGGTTTTAGAGTATGTTTATTAAAATGAAAACTCCATTCTAGTGGGCTACGCCTGAAAATAAGATTTTGAAAAAAGTTTTAGGGTATGTTTATTAATGTTTTAGAGTATTTTGGGGGGCTATATTCTTGATTCCTTAAATGATTTATTCAAATGGATTGTGACTAAATAAATGACTAACTATTTAGTCATTTTTATTTGTGTGACTAAATAATTTTTAATCAACGACCAAACTAGTAATTTATTTACTCATTTATAGGTGAGTTGCAAAAATGAGTAGAATTTAGTCATTTTTTAGTTGTTTGTGACTAAAATTTTTAGTCACCTAGTCATTTATTTTCCAAATTCTACTAGTGTGTGCTTCCTTGTGCGATTAGGGCTCTCTCAATGTTGAGGGGCCCTAGGGATAAGCTTATCATAAGGTGACACATTGCATCTTTAACTAAAAGGATAAATCTATGTTGACATTAGCAATGATGATTGAACATTTGCTCCTTAGGAATGGGTCACTTGCTCTTATAGCTAAACTACCTCCATCATTGTAAAGTTTAAGATCAAGTTCAATATTAAGGTTTTAGAATTCTTGTTGAAAATCATGAAGTAAAATCATAATTTAATAAGTTTTGGAATTAGCATTTTAAAGTGTTTTTTGGGGTCATTAACTTCAGACTATCTTCTCTTTTGCAGGGGTGGTTGCATGACAATTTTTTTTGGTGTAAAATGTCAGAATTATTAGATTATGTTACCCATCTATGAATAAAAATTATTGGAGTGTGAGTTTGATATTTTTTGAAGATCTAAATAGTCAAGCTTGGTAAAGAAAAATCATGTTAGATAATATTAGTCCAGAACAAAATGAAGACACTTGATAGATTGTGGGCTAGATTGAAAAGAAAGGGTGATGGGAAATGTTATTGTTCTTGCAA
Source organism: Sequoia sempervirens (assembly GCA_007258455.2). NCBI lineage: Eukaryota > Viridiplantae > Streptophyta > Pinopsida > Cupressales > Cupressaceae > Sequoia > Sequoia sempervirens. Next base: position 75,817,948 of record VDFB02086081.1, on the reverse strand, counting down.
TAATTGCAAGGGCTTAAAGACGAGATGGATTTTAACCACAACAGCTGAGAAACATTGTAGGAAGCATGGTCACGTTGAAGGGGGGCATGATTATCGTCCATTGGTAAGTTGTTCATTATATGTGTTTATATTGATTCAATTTGTAAATGTTTAATCGTTTTAACATTTTATATATATATATATATATATAATCACTTGATCATGATCATAGTTTATTTGTGTCTATCATTATTATAAAGGTGGGGCACCCTAGGGCATATATTATGGATTATGTGGCCAAGAGATAATAGTTTTGCAAAAATGAGCATGGAGATATGAATATCGAATAAATTAAGCAGTCCTATGGAAGATGATCATGCACCATAAAACCTGATTTGATGATGGTACAATACATTGATCCATGACACATTTAGTGGTAGAGCTGATCATGATGATCGAGATGACTTTGATGAT